>KN519041.1:13036-33050 GCA_000787155.1 Scartelaos histophorus
TTCCTCAAGACGAGACAACAGCAACCACAGCGGCATCGAATGAGGGCACTTTTTAAGCTAAAATCAATCAAACAAATGTCATATATAATATAATTGTTCAAAACAGACACATAAGACTTCCAGTGGTTAGGGTTAGCTCACCCCCTGGTTGTAGGCCTCTCTGGCTTTGTCCATGTTTTCACACTGTTCTTCTATCTGGCCTCTCATCATCCACAGTTTGGGGAAGTCCTCGTAATGTTTAAGAGCTTCAGTGCATAAGTCATGTGCAGCTTCAATGTTTCCAAGGACCCATTCTAATTTCACCGACTTCATAAAGACCTGAATACACCAAAAAAAAAAAACAGAAATGAATTGACAGGAAAAACAGGTAAAAAGGTAAAAACACACACACAACTGCAATTTAACTGGAACTCCATCCCTATACATTAAGCCACAATGCAAATATGTCAAAATATAATAAACAGCTAGTTTATACAATTTTCTTTATTATCCTCATATGGTGTTTTATAAATCAGTATTGAACCAAATTAACTTCTGTCAGCTGAACAGAGCTTTTTTCATTGAAGACATTTTGCAGCTCCTCCCAGCTGATTCTTCAGTTCTGGTCTATACTATCTCCTCGATGATTTAGTTTTAAACCTACCCGAGCTGTCGGGGCACTGCTCCGGGCCTTGGCTAACAGTCGTCGTGCTCGCTCATATTCATTGTTTTCAGACTCTAGCTTGACCGCAGCTAACCAGATCTCCTCACTGTTGGGGTTGGCCTGAAAAGTACAAATTTTTAAAAGTCAAATGATTATGGCTATTTACAGTGTAACATAACTTTTAGGACTCTCTTTTTTTTTTTTTTACCTGAAAAGCCAAAGCCAGAATACTTCTGGCAGCGGGCACGTCTCCAGCCAGCCATTTGGACTTAGCCCCCATGAGCCATAAAACCTCAGCTTTAGGACAGTGAGCAACCGCCCTCTGCAGAAGGGCTTCCAAAGACTCCCTGAGAACAAGTGCTACATTAGAACGAACAGTTCCAATCACCAGGAATAACACTACGTATGAATAGGCTTAAAAGTGCCATTATAAAGAAATACAACCTTCCAGATTTAACACCTGATAGGTGTATAAAAGATATTAAAAACCCATAGTGGAATGAAATTAGTTTACCTTGTGCCATGGTTTTTCTCAAAGTACGCAGCTCTGAGCCAAACACTTTTTTTGCTGGGGAAAACTTGGAGAGCATGGGCATAAATGGCTCTGGCACACTCCAAAGCTCCATGGGCAACACACTTAAACAAAAATAGCAATCATGTCGTAAAACTAAATTAATCATTATGAATTTATAAAAATCCGATGTAAGATTGTAACTTGTAAAACATACACTGTCTGCATCCTCCATCCAGGTGTGTTTACAGTCTTCCTCTTCAATGCCAATCCCAATGACTGCCCTTATTACAGCCTGGCACGTGGCCACACTGCCTGCTTTATCGCACTCCTCTGCATCCTGCATAGCAAACCATTCAGAATTATGAATTCTAACAAGCCAAAACAGATAAAAACTATGAGAATGTGGAATATTGTGATTTGTGAGTAACATGACAAATATGTATGTGACTCATAAGAAGTTATGAAAATGACACACCTTTTGAGGCAATGCCAAACGATAAATCGGTTATTACCGTTATGATAAACATACTGGGATAAAATTCATAACTTTTGCCCAAGGTGAAAAATAACTTGCCAAAACAAATAGCTGGTATTGAATCTGGCAACATATCAAAGGTGATAAATGACAAATACAACAACAATGACGCATGTGTGTCAGTCATCTTGAGTTCTCACATTAACACCAGTGACGACTCTTGGAATACCTGAATCCACTGTTCTCTGTTTATCTCCACCCCGTTGGCTCGTAGCGAGGTTATAGCTCTGTCAATAATCTTCTCCACCATCTGAGTGTTGCCATTGGCCTCCTCCAGCTTCGCAGCAGTGATCCAGATGTGGCGATCAGTCGGGATGTTCTCACGAGCCTTGTTCAGAACACGGCGGGCGTTTTCGTAAGTCTCTAACCGAGCAAGAGCGAGCCACAGCTGGAAGAAGAAAATGAATTGGGTGAGACAAATTATCGTATATTATGAGATCCAAATCCACTTTACTTCTTATATCACATTTTACAAACAAAGCCGTTTCCAAAGTGCTGCACTGAGATCATAGCGTGAAGACATATATGCTACATTGATATACATTACATATCTAGTTTGGCATCAAGTTACTTAATAGGTCACTTAATATCCTCTACGTATGCCAATACCTCAACACTTGTAGGGCAGCACTCTACAGCTCGGCTAAGCATGATTCTGGCATCTTCTGGCTCCTCCAGCTCCACAGCGGTCTTCCACAGTCGCACTGACTTGGACACATTTTCCAGAGCTACAACAAATACAGTTACACACAGTTAAAAAAAATGGAAAGATTCTTCAGTTACATAATCATTCCATTAGTGATTCAGCAAATAATAACTGCTTACACGTCCTCACTACCACTTATACTCCCTACAATTTATAACTCTACCGCCTACAGTACAACAATAACAGATTTGTTTGTATCAAAAGAGAGCATGTGGTGAAAGCCCTTTTGACAGTTCTGATACCAGAACATGTAGAGGCTAGAGAAAACTACTACAGGAAACAGCCCATCCATCTCTGTCAGTGGAGTATGCAGCTGGAAAAAAGTGTGTGAAGCTCTGTGTGTGTGTGTGTGTGTGTGTGTGTGTGTGTGTGTGTGTGTGTGTGTGTGTGTGTGTGTGTGCGTGCGTGCGTGCGTGCGTGCGTGCGTGCGTGTGTGTGTTAGGGCAATGACACAAAGTTCATATGGGTTGTTGAATAAGTGCCACAATTACAGCTGCATAACATAATATTCCAGTATAAGGTGTCTTAGTGGGTGTTTTTATGCAACTATTAACAAATTGAGACAAGTACAGAATGTTTTGGCTGATCTTAAATGTTTGGAGAACATGGGGGCACATTTGTAGCATCAACACAATTTCATAAATATATTTTATTGGTATCTGGTCCCTGTTAATAAGACATACCCTTATATTATTATTTGTGAGCTATGGTGTCCAATAGGGATGCACCGATACCACTTTTTTGAAAACCGATACAAGTACCAGGAATCCTCTCTGTACTTGCCAAAACAGAGTGCTGATACCTTTTACTTTTAACTCCACCCCCATGAACACACTCTGAGTGTGTTTACATGCACAGCATTATCAAGGTTATTAACCATATCCTAGTATCCAAGGATTTTCCCTAATTGAACAATAAAATGTGTTTAATCTAAATTCTAATAATTGTTCTTTCATTTAATAAATCAGAACGTTATCATCAGTGCAGTTTTGGGCACGTTACTCTGAAAAGGTAATTAGTTATAGTAACTAGTTGCTTCTCCCAAAAAGTAATTGCTATAAAGGTAACCACAAAGCAAATCAAACCACGGTGGATTTTGAGGACCGAGGGACGCACAAATCGCGCACAGTCCTTTACAGTTTTTATCGTATGAGAGACAGCCAAGTCGGATGACAGCTTCAGTAACGAGCAGTCATGGCATGATTGTAATGTTAACGCCGTTATAACGATAGAAAAAGTAAATAGATTAATTAGATTGCCCGTTACTGAAAAAAGTAGCGCCATTGGTAACGGCCATTATTCCCCAACACTGATTATCATTACCTTTTCTGAGAACTCTCTTCTTGGCTCTGACATCTGTCTCCAGCTCAGCAGCTCTGATATAGATTCGCACTGACTGTGGAAGATGGCGAACAGCCTGGGCCACCACAGCTTTAGCTGTGTCACCTGGTTGCAGCCTGGCGGCCTCCAGCCACACATCCTCACTCTTGAAAATAACAAAGTAATTAAAGTAATTAAAAGTAAAACCCCTCAGAAGAATTACGTAAGCTCTCTATTAGACATATAATAAAATATCTTACCTTTGGACACATTTCTGTGCCCTTCATTATCAGGTTTCTGGCCACTTGAAGTTTACCCGTCACCTCCTCAAGCCTGGCAGATGCAATCCATGCAGGTGGGTGATGGGGGTTGGTCTCCCTCACAGATTTAAGAAGCAGTCTGGCTTTTTTGATGTCACTAGTAACACACAAATACACAATCAGAGGGTGTTTTTGCAAACTACACACATTTCAATTAAAGAGTATCTACCTGATGTCTCCTCCGTGTGTCGGTATCATAGAGTTCAAGTCTGTTAGGTAACCCTTTGGATCCACAACAGTTTGTCCACTGACAGAGTCTGACACCTGACTTAGCCTCATGTCCATCAGAGTATTTCTGGCCTGACCAATCTTCCTCATGTCCAGATCTCCTGATGCTGGGGTCATCAGTCCTGGAGTCATACTTCCAGGATATGGTGTGTTCAAACCTCCAAGCTAGTTTAACAAGTAAAAAAAAAAGTATTTGGTTTAAAATACAACTTTGAGACTTAAAAATAACTTTGTTATAATAGGAATTCTATTAACTTTGTGAAGAACATATATATGTATATCTTGCAGTAATTCATGCAAAATTTAGCAATCAAATCAAATTTTCTGGTCAGTATATACTGACCCCAAAACATTCCATGGGCTCAAAGAAGAAATTTTTGACCAAGAGAAAGTTATTTTTGATGAAAATTTGTGTATGTAAATTTGTGGCACAGCTTGAGTCAAATATAGTCGTGAATAAAACAATCTGCTTCAAGCTGACTAATAAGCAATTCAGTTAATTAGAAAAACAACAACTAATCAACAGATGATCAATAAAATGATAAACAGTTTAAAATTAATGATAAGGTCCTTATATTTATAATTGACATATGTAAAAATGAGAATTCTGCTGACTCCTGCTGGCATAAATTGTAATTACATCATGTGCACAGGCCGTACAATCATGTTATAAATGGGCTGGTCACATATAACTTATTTAGATGTATAATATATTGTCGGTATATTGTATATACCGTCTACCATGATTCAGCTGAACTTGTATAGTAAAGATTGCATTGAAAGATATGCATTGTGTATTTTAGCACCAAAGACACGCACCCCCTGAAGAGGGTCCACACTCGTGTGGTTCTCTCCTGTCTGCAAGTGTTTGGAGAAGAAACTGTCCGGGACGGGCGTGAGTTTTTCATGCCGAGGGTTTCTTTGACGCTTGTTTCTGGCATCTCCAACTTCAGGGATACTCAGCCACTCCTCCTCTGACACCTCAGCCAACTTTCTCTGCATTTTTCAAAAGGGGGGAAAAGTGAAACATAACAAACACTGACAAACAAACAATAACATGCAGACAGTGCAAGTGTAATTTAATACCCTTGTGTTAAGCAAGATACATATCTTAATTACTATTTCATTCTATTCGTTCTTTCTTTTTACAAAAGGTACAATCCAAATGCTATGGTTTTAATATTTGAATGAGCTGCAAGTTTTGTTAAATACAATTTTAAATAGCACATTTGCTTTTGTCTATTACTCTCTCCCTGTTATTATTCACTTGAACAAGTCAGGCACAAACACGTTTCCTCTTTTGTTCAGGTGAAAACAGCTTCAAATATGAGTTAAATAGAATTTTAAAGTTCTCTTGGTCTTAGAATTTAAAATGGGACAATTTTATACAAGCATTATGTTTGTGAGCGTTATAACAAACCTTCAAATCTGAAAACTGTTGCTGGATTTTGGGACGCTCCATACGATATTTCTCAATTTCTTCTTTTTCTCTCAGTTCCCTAAAAAAACAGTTTATATATATGTTATTTTCAGCTATTTACAAATCTATACTGCTGAACATCTCCATACCTTCTCTCTTTCCGTCTTTCATCCATCCTTTTGTCCAGTGCAGCATATATCGCGTCTGCTTCTTCATCATCTTTCTCATATGGCCCACTGGAGAACAAGCTGCCTGCATACCCGTTGAACTATACAAGAGTTACAATTAATTACAATAAAATGTTCTGTAATTCACAGGTGTGAATGTAACTGATTAAACATTATAATTACCTCATCATAGTTGGTATCGTTGAGATCTTCATCATCATCATCTTGACTTTTTTTCATCTGGTCCCCCACTGTCCTTTTTCCCGGGGGGGCATGTCGGTCATCTACGGGATCATTGGCATCACGAGCAGGACCGATATCAGATCGAGTGGTAAAGCCAGTGGCACTAAAAAAAATAAAGATTTGATCAGTATCGAAGGTGTCTTAAATTTTGTTTCACCAGAGTAGTTGCATTAGAAAACGATACATGTGCCGTTATCCGTCTAATATTTACTTAGCCAATACAACTATTTTTCTGCTTTATTCTGGGGCTGCTAGCTATTTATGCTATTAATGAATTACCCTCTGCCTAAACCAGGGACGTATCCGAGGGGTGCGGGCATCCCCAGGAACGGTTTCTTCTTTTTTCCCATCAGAGGCGAGGCCAAGGGCATCACCGGAGGGGCACCGGGTGTATTGGTCGCCCCGGTGGCCACTGCAGATGATTTGGTGGCATTTTTAGGTGCTTGTTTTGCAGCGGTAGCCATCGTTGCTCCCACGACGAAAATCCACACCGCCGAATAAACAGACGGACTTCCGCTGGTAGCCGGAAGTGACGTCTTGGTGTGAAAGACGAAGAAAAAAAAAACCAGCGCCACCGTGTTTATTTTTGTCCTGTTTTTGTCATTTTGCTATAAATTCTCATCAACATAAAATACGTTGAGTTTGTTTAATCTTTGATAACACAATATAAAAATCAAAATTCGAGATTTGTGAAATATGCTATCTCTAGTGCAATTTTTAAAATGGCCACATGAGGTCGCAAGGGGTTAAAAGAAATACTGAATTTTACGCGGAACTAGAAATTATAATTAATACAAGGACCAGAAATTATACAGAAAATAATTTATATTTTTGATATTTGGGAAGAGTTAAGTCAGATAAGGTCTTAACAGTTGTAGTCATTCAATATCTGATGCAATAGCTTGGAATAGTGACTTTATTTATTTTAATTTGAATTATTATCTCAGGAAGTAGGCCTATAGGGCTATAATTCTTCAGCATTTTACTTATGTGGAGTTACAGGTAACCTTGGCCTCATTCACATCGTTAGTCACAAAGACATATTTAAACCATGTCACTTGCAGATAATTACAAGTAATTAAAATTCGATGTGATATTTTTGGGCTTAATCTTTAGAGAGCCATTTATCAACTACTTTCAGTCATATTTAACACTAGCCATTTGCTTCTCATTTGATTCTTTTTTAGTGTGTTTTCAGGGCAGACATCACATCTTTCCAGAGAGAATGTCCCTAACAGGGCAGCATTTCATATTGATTATGCTGAGTGAACTATTATGTAATTAATTAGTCTAATTAAACATGCTGGTTGGCTGATATTTTTGGCATTTGAAGATGTGGAATGTCTATCTATCTATTTACCTACCTATAGTGTGCGTATCCATTGTCATGTATTAACCAGTAAATCTGTAGGCCTGAAAGATATAAATCCTAATAATGGAAAGCAGACATTAGCAGACAGAACAAGGGCAATTCAATATGATGCATTAAAGATAATTATTTCTGCTGCCCTGAACAGTGAGGGCAAATTGTCATTACATAAATCTGCAGTTTAATGAGTCATCCGTTTTATTTTTCATTTATGAACTGATTAGAAATTAACAAGGAAAATGTGCACAGAACATGATGTGAGAAGAGATAATGATTGTAGTGAAGAAGAAACAACAGCCTCTTACTTCATTTTGCTTTAATTGTTTCTGGATAAAGAGGTATTCTTAACCTTTACTTTTTAAGTGATTCTTAAACTATGAATAAGATTAAGGTTCATACCCATAGGGAAATTTGCACTACACATTTGGCCCATTTTTCATACTGTTGGGCCAAAATGTACGTTTTGGGTTAATAGGGGAAACCGCAATACTCAACTTTTATAGCTTATTAACTATATCAACTTATTATAGTATTATTTGTTACATAACAAATTATTGGTATTATTACTATGCATTGTCTCGACCAATACTACATAAAAATAGAACAAAATCTATATCTTATCTTCATTGTCTTGCATTCATGTGTATTCAGTGTATAACAGAGCCACTCAGGGGAAATGTTGAACTTCTTTATGCACTAATGAGACTGAATGGAGTAGTAATATGTCATTTAGGGTGTGTTCATTTTGAGTCTCACCCTGTTCCTGTTTTAGCCCTGGTCTAGTCTAGGTTTAGTTCTGTGTTTAGTCCCAATTGTGATGTGGTGTTTGTGCAACTGTGACACACACAAACACATAATATATCAGACAGAGATAGAAACAAAGGAAAGATTGAGATGGTGTCGACAGTGGAAGCAAAGGGAATTTTACAGCTGCTGAGTTGAACACAAATGAGAGACAAATGAGAAGATCCACAAAAGCGATTAGCGAGAGATGATTAGAAGATATTAGATGAAAGATATATTTTCTTGGATCTCCTACATATCCAAGCAAAAAGCATATTTGCATTATTACCCGACACATGCTAAAATAGAAAACAGAACACGGACAGCATTGTTTTTTATTGCGCACATGTTGGACTCAATTATCATCTCTTAGTCACAAGCTTTCATTGAACACAAAACCTGACTTATTTGTCTGAGTGGATTACTAATGATTTATTTAGCTTTGATTACGCAGCATGCATTATTCCACCAACAAATTGAAAGGGACAACAGGATCAGGTCAGTTTTCTCTGTAGCCAACAACATTGAAACAGATGCAGCAATATGTGGTACACTGATCCATATGAAAGCAGTAAATAATGAGGCCAAACTTTCAATGGAAATATGAGATGTTTGGAATGCTAATGATTTGATAAACATGACATTTCAGATTGAAGGGCAGGCAGTTCGGAAATATTTCATTAGCCTAATTGCTGAGTGCTTCTTAGAGGTCACCTTGACTCAAGTGCATGAATAATAATAATAATACGATGCCTATTGCAATAAACCGTGTGGTTAAATGGGTAGATGAAATATATAATTGGCATAACAACAAACATGTGAAAGGCAGAACTAATTTCATACATAGAAAGACAGTGATAATGACATCTTGCTGATTTGTTGAGCTGAATAAACCAATAGTATAATGATGAACAGGAACAGACAGCTAAAAGAAGTTGAAATGAGTTGAAAATATAGTTAATAAAAGTACTTATATATCAAGAGAATTGTCTTTTTAAGAACCACTCTGAATTCAATGAACAAAATGTTGTCAAAATCAGGATTATCTAAAGTCAATACTTGGACCATTACGGGGTCTAAATCAAAGCCAAGACTGAGGTCTAGGCCAGGTTTAGCAATTCATGAGGACTACCTCAAGGGCGCAGTCAGTGACAATATCTGCACATTTCATATATTAGTGACAATATATTCAGAATTCTGTCTCATAACTGTCTTTCTCTTATTTTTTGCTAAAAGTGACACTATAGAATATGACTTTTATTATTCCAGCTATAAACAAGATCATTCAGCCATTTGATCATAGAGGACAGTTTTTGCACATTCTGATATGGCTTTATGAACACATCTTGAGCAGATCGAGATGCTGTTTTGAAACCTTTGACAAAGTAGATAGATGTGATTTCCATAAGAGTGAAGTCACCATGCGAGAAAGACGACAATGACGATGGCGTATCAAACCGCCACTTGCTGGAGACACACTCATTAACGCGCACACACACACAGACAAGCGGCTGCAGAGCAGTGTGTGTGAGGACGAGCAGGGAGTGGCAGGGAAATATATCTCTTAAATGGGTTCTGTCATATTTTGGTCTTTGCGCTGAATAAATCTAAAGAGGGGACGCAGACTTTCCACAGAAGCGTGGTAAACTCCCCCAGGTTGGTGATTAGGAAAACAGCTCAGGGCCACAACTTAACACTATAAAGTGGATCCTTCTCTATCATCCACACTCATCTCAACTGAGTAAATAGCTTCCTGTGGGAATTCATTAGATTTCTTTTCATTTGAACCTGAAAGAGCTGCTTGGTTCAGATCACACTCCCTACATACAGGCATACGAGAGCCTCTCAAGTTCCATTGAAATCCACCCTCTTTGAATGGGCTGTTTTTATGCATTTAGATGCACACAGGGTTAGTCCAAGTCTTCTCAGCAGCCCCTTCTCTCTCTTTTTTCTCCCGGCGGCTATAATCCCATCGGGTAAACTTTGCCAAAGTGACACTCAGCTCCAACTCAGGCTCTTAAAGAAGCATTGAGTAACTTTTCAACAGGTGTATACTCTCAAGTGCTCTTATGTATCATAGGAAACTCTTTTATGACACACAAGTCTACAAAAAGGTTTGGGTTTCAGCATGTGCCCTCCAGCCTGGCATCCAGAGTGGTTCTCTTATTCTGGTCATCACCTGGGCCATCACCATCTCATATTATTTTAGATGACTTTAGATTATCCTTAGGCGTATTTTGAGAGTGAGATTGACAGGTCGATCAGTGTTGTGTCAGCAGTGACGTGGCCGCTGTATCAGGCTGTTGTGGTGAAGAAGGAGCTGAGCCGATTTACTGGTCAGTCTATTCACACTCTCACCTATGGTCATGAGTTTTGGGTAATGACTGAAAGGACCAGATTACTGATACAAGGGGTGAAATGAGCTTCCTTCAGAGGGTGGCTGGGCAATCCCTTGGAGATAGGATGAGGATCTTGCTCACACAGAAAGAGCTTGGAATTGATCAGCTGCTTTTAACATAGGTGGACCATGCACATCCCTATTAACAACAAAAAACTTTCACCCATCTGAATTTTGGGACATAAAACTACTTCACATCTTTGCAAAGTATTGGATAAACTTGCCTGCAAATGTGCTTTGCCTCTTATATTATTTTTTTGCTTTCTTAATCAATGCGTAGCCACTCCAAGGGTCACAGTGCATCCCCTATTGAGCAGTTGTTATAAGACTGCTAAATGAGTCTGGAAACTGCAATGTAACCAATAACCAATAATGTTCTTTCTCAGTGGAAATGCACAGCTGTATAATTCAGTTTCTCTTACCATTTATTTGAAACATGCTGTAAAATTGAAATAAAACCCAAAGCATTAAAATATCAGCAGGTACCTACTTGATCTACATTTTAGATCTCCTCAAGTCCCATGTATATTTCACTATACGTCTGTCTATCCTCTGAATTAATGATACAAAGTACTTCTCCCAGACAAAGAGTACTTGCAAGTTGCTGAGTTGTAAATAAACCATAGGGATGATTGAAGAAGAGAAACAGCCCCGTATGTCTCCGCGCCCTTCACTGTCTGCTTGTTCACACTTTGATGATTCGGAGCATTCAAATTCCTCGACTCACTTTCAAGCCTTTATAACATATTTTCTTTCTTTAACTGTAGGAAAAGTGCGGCTCAAGTGCTGATTCGTCTGAATGCAGAATTGGGAGGAAGCAGAATCAATTAGCTGAATGTTTGGAGATGGCACACTGCAAAAGACACACTAAACCTCAGAAATGTGGCTCTTTGAAGTGCTCTGGAAGTGTATGACAGACAAGTGGAGCGCGGCTAAAAAAAGAGAATTGTGAGTGTGGAGGGAATTTCGCTTACTTTTTATTAGGAATGAGCGGCTTTTTAAGTCATAATCATGCACCGTTATTCACTGCTGTACACGGGCTCTTCTTAAAAGGTCTTCTCAGGGTTTGTGTTCACTCTTGTACATACAAAACACCAAAATTAAGACTATACTGTGACCAGTGCTGGAAAGTATTTGAATACACGAACCAAAAATATATATATATATATATATATTCTGATTTTGAGTAACTGTATTTGGTACAGTTACGTGATATTCAGAATACTTTATTTTTCTAAATAAAAAGGAACACATTGAAATAATTGACTGCATGGTATTAGTGAGAAATAAAAAGCTAAAATACTGTGTTTAATGTGTGTGCGTGGGATTTTTCCTTCGCTAATTAGACATAAATCAAGCTGGTTTTAATTAAATATAATGTTTTTTACACCATAATATAGAATTTTTAAAAGCAACTTAGTGTAAAAGTATTTTAAGTATTCTAAATACAGTATTCTGATTTTACCATGTATCAGAACACATTACAAAATACATTTTAATGTGGGTATTCAGTATACAGTTTCAAAGTATTTTTACCATCATTGGCTGGGACTAAATGGGGACTAAACTAGGACTATAACAGGACCCATCCAAGTCTACATCAGGACTAAATTGGGCTCAAACCAGGACAAGTGTTAAAGAAAACTTATCATATACAACATTAACATACATTTATTTCTATTAAAGCTTTTTTCAGGCTATAAAGAACATTATTCACTATTCACTATTTTCTCATTATTGTAAGTGAGAAATATTGCGATAATATTTTGTGTTTGCAGGTTTTGTTTTAAGGCTGGGGTAGGTCTATATGTAATAATAATACAGCTGTGCAGGACTCACACTTTTGTTGTTTTCTGTGGTTTGTTTTTCGTTTCCTAAAATAAAACCGTGATCTTTCCCCCCACTTGAACCTGACATCAGATAAACCTCGAAAGGGTGAAATGATGCCACGCCATGATGACATAATAAGATGCGCGCGTAGTGGGCAGACGCGCAGCTGAGACGCGAGAGCAGCTGGTGCGCACTCTGGATGCGTAATGACCTTTTGTCTGGCGGCGGTCAGGTACGGGCTCCGGAACAGGGGGGCGGGGTCTGGACACAAGCCTCTCCATCCCGGGCTCCCTTCACAGCGTCCGGGACAACAACTGGCTGCGCACGAAAGGAGGGGAAGGACTCCGTTTGGCACATCCTTTCTTTCTTTCTTTCTCCGCTTCTCGCAGTTCAGTTGCTACGCGCAGACTAAACTACACACGCATATGTAGTAAATAAAGAAGACGAGGACGCACTGTTTGGCTCGTAACGTGACCGTTTTTCCCCGTTTTCTACCATGATGACAGGGTCCTGCTGACACCACGGAGAGGTACACGCTCAGACCGGGAATGGCAGTGGACGGTAAGAGCGCGTTTAACCACGTTCTGTTTGGAGCGTTCTAATATCTTGTTGTAAAGTGTTATCAGCCCGAATCTACTTGTGTCTCCTGCAACACCAAGAAGCCACCTTACTTTTATTTCATCTCATTTAATAATTTTATTCTCATTTTCAAGTTTTATGTTTGGTCCAGTTCAGACGGATTTAATTGAAGTCACGTTTTTGTCTCCATGATGCAAATGTTGAGAATTATAGAGCACTTTGAAGTAGATCTCTTTGTGTGCCACCTGCCTTTCCTGCTACAATAATTCAGCTTTCTTTGTTGCATTGTAGCCTGAACAAGACATTAAGATCATGTGACCAGCAGATACACACATTTATGCACAAATTCAAAAGGATTAGCAGTTTTTATTTTAGTTTGCAACTCACATGTCAGGCACAGACCCACTTCCATTTTTATTTTTTCAGCATTGTTTACTCAGGTTTAGGCTACTTAATATCTGTGACATCTTGTTTATTAAATAGCTGTAGGGGACAAAACTCATAAGCGATTAATATGTCATGTTATTTGGGAAGTGTGCCATGGCATTGTGGATGTTTTGCCCTTTCAGTTTGGCATGATGCTGCAATAGCTCCAGGCAAGACTAACTTACCCTAATCGGGGCCAGTTTCTTCGCAAGGGCAATAATACAGTATGTGTGAGAGCATCTGGGTGCCAGTTGTTCTTTGTCACTCAGCTATTTAGTTTGAGTCGGGAAGTCAGGCTGCAGGTAGGACTCTGCATATGCATATGAGCCTATAGTTACACAGTGGACTATCTATAATTAATCCATAGTTTACTTAAGCATCATTAATTTACTGTCTGCTGCCTTGAGTGCTGTTCTAAGATACTCCACTGTTTTAAGAGCTTTATTCAAACTGTGCAGACAAATTATGGGAGCAGATTTTGTATGACAATGTGCATAACAATTATTTCTTCTTGATTAGGTCTCCTGCCAACATAATAAAAATAATGACAGGAACATCTGTACGGTATCAGCTAAAACCCACATATTTAAAGTGTCTTAAGGTACCGTCAAATAAACAAAAGAATGTACCATCTACAAAGCGCATGAAATAGCATTGTATATAGAGATTGCATAGATGCACATTGTAACTATAATTAATACATAATTAATAACCTAATTATCATAATATTGAAGGGCTGCAATGAACAATTTTAGAGGGAGTCAAGCCATTACTCTGATTGCATTTTAAATACATTTTCAACCAAATTAAAGCTGAAATGTGTTTTTGTCTTTGATATAAAGGTCTTTTGGCATAATTGGAGTCTATATATTGTCAAGATAATGATTACAATGATCAAAATACTATTATTGATGCACAGATCCAGGGTTTTCTGTTCCAGTTCTAATATTTTGGCTTTACGTATCTGCCAATACCCAATAATAACTGATTCTAGGGCTGAAAATATAATGAATTTCCTTTAAACACAAACAGTGCAAGGAAAATGACACATAAAGTGTCTTAAGGTACCGTCAAATAAACAAAAGAATGTACCATCTATAAAGCGCATGAAATAGCATTGTATATAGAGATTGTATAGATGCACATTGTAACTATAATTAATACATAATTAATAACCTCTTTATCACTATCATTATTACTCTGATTGCATTTTAAATACATTTTCAACCAAATTAAAGCTGAAATGTGTTGTCTTAAGGAAGAAAAAAATAAATTGTCTTTGATATAAAGGTCTTTTGGCATAATTGGACTCTATATATTGTCCACATAATGATTATAATGAGCAAAATACTATTATTGATGCACAAATCCAGGTTTTTCTGTTCCAGTTCTAATATTTTGGCTTTACGTATCTGCCAATACCCAATATTAACTGATTCTAGGGCTGAAAATATAATGAATTTCCTTTAAACACAAACAGTGCAAGGAAAATGATACAGATGTTGTATTGTGTTTCATAACTATCATAACAGATTTGTAAAAATGCAAGTTTAATTGGCCAGTAAATTGTCTTATTTTATTTAGTTTATTGATATTTTGAACCATTGTGACCAATATCCAATCATACTGGTGCATCCTGAAATACAGTTACATTAGTGTCATTAGTGGACTAGTCATGATTATGTGGATTTATCCGTTCCATCCCTACATTATAAACAAATAACATAGAGTGAGAGCATCTGAGTGAAAGTGGAGCAAAACATTTGTTGAAAATGATCCACCAGCTGCGGTATGTAATCATAGACAGAGTGTCAGTGTACATGCCCATCTTAATCGTCCAGTTGACTTTGCATTGATTTTGAGTTCAATCCCGGAGTAACATTATGCAGTGAGCTGTCGGCTTCTGCCCAGTGACACTCAATTACAAAGGGTGACTCGAATTTTAAACACTGTTGAAAACCTTGTCTCATCTTCATGTAAATTGCTTGAAGAATTACAATTTCCCTCCCTTTGGACTGCTACATGGCCATTTTGGTTTATAATTACACTCGGCTCATGTTTGGCCATTCACTGTGGCTGAAATTCATCAAATGTTTACTTTAATCGGTCAGGGCATCTGGCTTCATTGTCGTGTGTGAGATAAGCAGCCACATAATAAGGGACGCTGCATAGACAGATGCATTGTCCAGGCCACAGAAGAAGGGATTTTTATTCAGGAGATGATGGAGTGAGGAGATGTAGGATTCCTTTCAGACGTGAAGCAAATCTTTTTCAAGTTTAAAAACGAAGTGGGAGAATAGAGATGGAGTTAGCTACAATTCTGAATTTTATAAATGATCCTATATGAGGAAGTAAATACAAGGCAGACAGAAGTGGGCGATATTGATATAAATTAATTTTTTGTTTTTGTTTTTCTGTCTTTTTCAGTTTACAGATGATATTATGTCAGTCCAACCAAAATCTGGTAATTTGTTTAGGTATAATTATTAGATAAACAGTAAAATTACTCAGAAATATTACTTTTTATCCTCATATAGCAGCTTTCAACTTACATATAGTTAGCTTCATAGCATAAAAATTAAGCTTCATTCTTGTTTTATTGTAATACATATAGGCCTACTTAATATTCAAATTGTGCATCTTTAAAACAACATTTACAATTAAGGATGTAACAATATTCAAATCTCTCGGTACAATATATTTTCATTATGTGTCTCATGGTGCAGTATTAGATATTGTGATATTTTGTGGAGGTTAACAAAAGAGTGAATATGCTACTTTTTTTTTTTTTTTAATACCTTGACTACAGCTATTTCTTCATATATTCTGCACATAAACAGAGCAAAGCATTATGGTCTATGTAGTTCCCTCTTTTTTTAAAAAACTATTGCTGCACCACAACAATGAACTTAAATAAATAGACTTGTAATTCAATATATTGTGACGACCCACAATATTCTGGTGAGACTTTTGACAATAGTATATTATGAAATTTCGGGTTATTATTACATCCCTATTCACAAAACTATCTAGTTTTTGGCAATCTGACCTTGATCCTTCTAGCTTATACAACTAGTTTCATACTTATTTATTTTATTTTATTGGTTTATTAGGACAGTGTACAATTACATGAAGCACAGGGGCAGAGATGTTTGTACCAGATTGTAGTTTATAGCTAATGTCCATCTGTAGTCCTACGAAGGGGAGACAACACAAACACAAAATAACTATACAATATACAAATATACAATACAATAAATATTTACGAGTTAAAAGTGAAATGTATAATGTAATGTAATGTTGTAACACTGTTAGTTTGGTAATCTGTGGCCATCAGTTGATACCCACGGGGGAACATCTGATGGCAAAATACCTGTTAAAGTTAAAACAATTATACAATATACAAATATACAATACAATAAATTGCCAAATAGTTTTGTGTTTTCCATCAATATTCATTTACTGTTACAATGAAACTGCATTTCAGGCTACAGAACCATTCATATCTACCACTACACATGGGAGTAAACATTTACAAAATAGATTCTTATGCAACCCTTACAATGTGCATGGAAACAGTGTGATGGCTGCTCAGCGATGGGAGCAGGGTGGTTCATGCTGTATTCACTTGAGGAGTCTGCGTGGGGTCCCCCCGGTGCAGAGACAGGCCCAGTCGCACTCAGCGGGCAGCCAATCCAGTGGAGCCACACAGAGCGCTGGGATGGCTTTCATCCATCCATAAAGCGACGTGGCCACTGGACACCATCCACACACTCACATACAGGCACTGTGGGTCTACAGGCTTTTTGGAGACATTACATGGACATACATGCACGATCAGGAGACTAATTCTAACTCTAGATGTCCTATATTACACAAAATTGAGTCTTGTGAGTTTTAAGCCATGTTAGAATGCTGTTACCTCCTCAGAAACATTCCTGAAATGCTCTGTTCCACCTTGTAATGTCATGCAGTGGGAGTTTTAGAAACCTGAAATGCTCTGTTCCACCATTGTAATGTCATGCAGTGGGAGTTTTCAAGTTAATAGCTACCTTTTGTTCAACAGAGATTGGGCTAAAATTGTCCATGTGATGCTCGTGAAGTTTAAAAACAGAGTGCATCACCTGTATGACCATGACCAGAGTGTTTTCTATAGGCGAGATGAACTCTGCTTAGTATAAATATACTATAATCCCATGAAATTTTTAGATTTTCATTTCCATTTTTATCGTTTGTCTGTCCTTATCATTTGGGACCTGATTTTTGCCCCTGTAAGGTTGGCCATTCTCCATTTACTGAACGTTAATACAGATTTAAAGTTCTCTCAATGTGATAAATCCGCACCCTCAACAACACGTATCTCAAAGAAGAGCAGCCAGCCATGCTCAGCATCCACCTGTCAGGACTCTCCAAGACAAGTGCAACCCTGGACCAAAGAAAGAAGACTCATGTTTATGTAGTCCAGCCCTGTGTTTTAGCCTGTGGGCTGACCTGTCACTGTCTGCTGTGGACACTCCATGTTGTGTGTGCGTGTGTGTGTCTGTACAAATAGGTCTTCTCTAAGCTATTATTACTTTCGCCAAGGAGGACGCTTTACTGGTCTCAGTTTGTGAATATACAAGAAAACAGGGGTGTGCTAAAATATAGAAATAGCAATATATCATGATACTAAATTTGGTGACCAGTATTGATCTTGTGGGCTGCTGTAATGATAGCTCACCAACTGTTTTTTATTTCTTTTCTTTTCGTTTTATGACAGAGCTACAATTTTGTCACTTGTTTAAAGAAAGGAAACTACATTTGACATATTTGCTGTTCTGATATTTAAGAATATAAAAGAATTCGCACATCAAATCCTTGAAACGGATGCGTTGGAAGATGTTTCGTGCCAAAACGTTGCATGTCCTAATAAATTTCAACTTTTTGCATTTTTCTCTCTATTCTAATATTTAAGATGGCTGAATATCATTTTAAGTTTTTACAAACAAGAAATGCTGTTGTTAAAATATATTAGATTCTTTGAAAATAGTGCTAGTATAGTGTATAATAGTGTATCATCTTTTGCTTCTTTCTGTGCCCTTTCATTCATGTACCAAAATTGTACCAAATCTGTAATACTGTGTGCAGATATGTTGCATTGACTTGTTTTGTTTTAATGAATGAAATACATGTTATTGAATTGAATTGAATCACAAGGTGGAACAGAGGATTTTGACCTTTGGAGATGCAGATAGACTAATAATAAAGGATTAGTCAAAGGTTTGAACGAAACAAAATACAACTCTGGGTATGTTTAGGTCTGTTTTTGAGGAGGTAACAACATTATAACATGGCTTAAAGGTCACAAGAATCCACTCTAGTAATATAGATCTTAGATCCAGAGAGAGACATTTCAGGTTTACACCAACTGGATTTCAGCACCAAATTCTCTGCTCAATAAAAGCTGCATCTGATGTGTTCATGTGCACCTCATATCTACGGATACAGTTTGGTTTATGGAATTTAAAATCAAAATCCTACATACAGTTTCTTTGCTAATGTTTGATGATTAAGTTTTATCTCAATGTTAGTGGTAGTGTTTCAGGTTATATACCAATAAAGATGATGATTGATATCGATTGTTGCGTATATTGTACTCGGATAATATCATATCGTGAGCAATTGTGTATTTTATCTTACTGTGAGGGACCTTGTGATTCTCAGCTCAAGCAAAGCATGAATTGCTGATTTTTGTTGTGTTTTCAGACCACAGTATTAAGGACCCAGGGCGAAACTTTAAAAACAGAACAAGAAAAGAAAAAAAAAACTATTTATAACTAGACATTTCTAAATATAACCAAAAATATGCATATTTTCAAATCCGGTCTGCACTTATAATGCACTTTTGTTTCCCATGGCCATGATTGACAGTTTAGGTTGCTGAACACTTTTTACCCTAGTCAAATTACTGTGTGAATAAAACATGAACCTCAGCTTGTCAAAACAGAATCACAATTAACTTACAAACAGTCGGTTCTGGTCTCAGCATTTGTTCCCCTCCAAGCTCTTGTAAATGACGTGCAGTTTTCTCTTCCTGAATGCTTGTTAAACCCAATCCAAACAAGCCAATCTGTCAGAGGTATTGTAATTATCTCTGTGAGTCGTCAAACTAAATTTCACTTACGACTGGTGTGTTTACTCAGACTGCGGGGGGCTGTTTAACTACTCTCGCCACATGCTTTCTTTACATGGGTGAACCATTCCAAACAGTCTATCGAGAGAGCTGGAAATATCTTATTGTATTGTCTTTTAGTATATTTTTATAGCGGTCCAACTCCACGGTGACACACAGATGTTTTGTTGTTTGCAGAGGATTACAGGCTTTGAGATTTTTCTTATTACCATCATGTAAAATGTGAATAGAAGCGTGTTGAGTTAGTATAACATGTTTGGATGTGTGGTGTATTCTACCAGGCTCCTTCTATTCTGCATAAGTCATGATTAACATATCATTTTCCCTATGAATGTAAAAAATAAAAATAAATAAATAAATA
>JACN01080897.1:0-12067 GCA_000787155.1 Scartelaos histophorus
ATACTTCGTTAGCTATATGGCGGCGTTTTAGTCTTCTCAGTCAGATTAGCCGCCTTTGTCTCCCCTTTGGCTCCGAGTCGTAAACCCTCCCCAGAAACCAATAACTTCAATGTCAAGATTTTTTATTTTTTTTTATGTTTTCCCGACATTTTGTTTTAATCTGCAATCTATCCTTTTATTCTCCCGGAGTGTTCGCTGGAATTGATCCATGTTACCGCCGGATAGAGAGATTGTAAAAGAGCATATGAGGAAAGTAACAAAAGGGGTCAAAAGATCTGGTTTCACTGGCGCAAGAGAGATGTAGGCCAATTCAAATAATGCCTGACGTCAACCTGAGGATTTTATAAGACAATTGACTCTGAATATGTTGTTGCTGGGTTTTTTTGTTTTTTTGTTTTTTTTTAGTTTCGGAACCCCATGACGTCGTAATGGACGTCATTTCACTATTTATGTAGCATAAGGATGAGAACTTCGCACATCAATTCCTCAAAACGGGTGCGTTGGAGGAGAGAAAGCAACTCAAGAACATAAAGAGAAATCCCGCACACCGTCTTACTTGCAAATAGTGAAAAGAACATATAGAGAAATCCCGCACACCGTCTTAGTTGCAAATAGTGAAGATTTATTAGGACATGCAACGTTTCGGCACTAGGCCTTCATCAGACAAAAAAAAAAAGGTCTAGTGCCGAAACGTTGCATGTCCTAATAAATCTTCACTATTTATGTAGTGAAATACTTTATGCGGTATTTCACTACATAAAGTGAAATACTGTACATTATGTAGTTAAACATGCAGTATTTCACTTTTTAACTATTTAACTTTGCCTCATAGTGATTATTCCTTTATCTGGATTGTTCCCATAGACTATATATGTATAAATAAATGGAGCTAACCCACTAGCCACCGCATTCCAAACAGGAAATGACCGTGGACGTGCTTACGGCTCCATCGACTCCAGTTCTTTGCATAACTGCTGCTCTTGGTCATAAAATCTTTGTATTAAAACTTTCTATATAATCCTGGTGTTTTTATGTCGCTATTTTCTTCCTATTTTCTACCAAACACACTTCTATAACTGCTAGCCTCATGAGCTTCATTTGACTAGACTTTTATGACGTCACACTCACTTTGTTCACTTCTGCAGTCTGTGAATGTTCCACAGTACGGCACTTAAGCTCTCTATCTCCATGGAGACGAGAAGGTGACACCACCGGCTCAAGTTACAAATCAGATTTGTTGAAAAGCGAGTCCACTCACTGTAAGTACACATGTTTTGGAAGTATTTTAATGTAAGACAGATAAGGTTAATGCTACACTTATTGGTCAAACAATAATATCTCCATGCTGGCAGATCTCCAACAGAAAAGTTACACAATGAATCTTTAATTATTCTATTAAACTATTTATTTTTCATTATTACTTTTTTATCACTTTTCATATATTTTTGTTAATTAACTATTATCTTAATGCATGAATAAGTGCTTTATAAAGACTGAATAAACACAAACTACTAACTGCTAAATAACAATAATCACTTAATGTGAGAATATGTGGTTCCTAAACTGAAGTATTATCTGAGAAATATATCCGATTTTTCACCAAGTGGTTTTGAATTTGCACCAAATCCAGGCCGCTGGCTACATCACCTATAGACACTCGCCAATAGGGCACTTAACAATATTACAGATTCATGTTAATGTATTGTGAAAGAGAAAGGCAAGGGTAAGCAAAAACAACAATAAAGCTTGTCCATAAAGCTGCACTGTGTAACCTTTGTGACGGGGGTATGTCACCTGCTTGTCTCCATGGAGATGTTACTGCTTTGCCTGGAATATCCCAAAGTATGACATTAAACTACTACGAGTATACTGCATTTAATCAATTACAGTGATTTTATTGCTCATTATACCTTGAAAAACCTGCATTCTTAAAGTGAGCGGGGTTGAGTCTCCACAGATCTGACCTGTAACTTGGCTTGACCTACCTGCTCTTCGCGTCAATGTAAGTTTAAAGCAGAGGTGGGCAATTATTTTTCCTATGGGATCACATGAGTAGCAGAAAAAATATGCTTAACTCAGGTCTGCAGAACATTAGTTATATTTCTTTATAAAAAGCAGTAAAAAGCAGTGTTTTGACGCGCTGGTTATGACTAAGCAATGAAAAACTGGGGTTGTCTCACAAAAATGTCATCTAAAAAACAGCTAAAATAAAAGGAATGCAGCTTTAGCCCATGATTGAAGTAAAATTATAAAGTATGTGTATTTTGTAATTCCAAATAAGCTTAAATGGACTGATCAGGGTCAATCAAAGGGTCGTATCAGGTCTGGTTTAAAGGCATCTGTGGAACATTCTAAGCAAAGCAAAATCTCCATGTAGACGAGTAGACACCTCCACAATAGTTACACCTTGAAATTCGTAAAGCTGCAGGATATTTCTTTAAGCAGACAACATTGTTAATAGTAGCAGGACAGGCCTGTACTCTGACCATGTTTAAATCCAGGCTCAAAGTCCTTTAGTTCAGCTGTGCATATGACTGAAAGGTTTTTATTCTGCACTATTTTAATGTTAAGGTTAGGATGATTATTTGTGTTTTGGTTCGCCTTGTTTTTCTGTAAAGCACTTTGTACAAAAAGTGCTGTACAAATAAACTTGCCTCACCTTTCCTGGTTCGGTAAGGTTCAGTCGGGTACAAAAAGGTGCACTGGAGTAAAATAGCTCCAAAGAAAGATTAGAAGAAGAAGATTAGAAGATAAGATTAGAATATAAAATCTGACAAAACCAGTGGGCCCGATGCCAGTGGGTGGCACAAACAATGTTATGCAATTTCCTTGAACTCACATAATTTATCATCTGCACTACAGCATCTTTTTTACATTTAACAGCCCCTTGCAATATTCAGTGTTGGCAGTATTAACAACCAAACACGCTCGGGGCGCTCGCATAGAAAGGGGCAACCATTTTTCTTTTTTCTGCACAAGTTTAAAAATTCAGTAGGCCGGTCCAAGGCCACAGAGCTCCATTTGAAACCTTCAGAGAAATTTTCAGCGCAATTGATCATCGCACTTCATTTCGCCGAGCACAAAGGCGGAGAGCGGCGGGGGGCAGATAACGGGGTTTAAACCTGCCCATCTGCGTCCTGGGCGAGCCAGTGTGTGAGTGCGGCTTTAGCACACTGTGAGGACTCAGGTCTGTATACACACTCACATCATGGGGCTTTATGGGGACACAAAGCAGGTCCCTTTGATGTAAATCTAGGACTAGATCATATGCTAAAACTATGAATCATTTTCTATTTAAAAGCAAAATAATACTGGCTTTTTCGTGTTTTTATGAATAAAAATGACTTAAAATCACTGCCATTCAAAACAAAGTCAAATTTAGTCTTTCAAAATCTGAACTCTGCTCCACTTGTTTTATTGACAGAGGATTCACTGTAGACCTCATAGTTATAAAGACCCAAGCAGATCATTGACGATTAGACATAACTGACCCACAATTTCTATTAAAATTCTATTAATGCCCAGCCTTATGTAAATCTTTTTATCCTTTTATTCAATGATTTAACTGAAATACAGGTTAAAATATAGATTAAAGACTTAAAATGTGTGAAAAATCCCTCAGTCGTCCAGGTAGAATCCATGGCAAAAGGAAAATAAATTTGTCAACTGGACAAAAGTTATTTGGTTGAATACGTTTCGCAGCTCAACCAAATAACTTTTGTCCAGTTGACAAATTTATTTTCCTTTTGCCATCAGCTCAACCAAATAACTTTTGTCCAGTTGACAAATTTATTTTCCTTTTGCCATTAAAGACTTAAGTTACTAAAACTTTGGCTAAGAAATAGGTGAGGTTAAGGTTAGGATCAGTCTTCTCCAACAATTTCCAAAGATGTAAGTCTGGTCAACAGTGAATAACCCCAAGTTCAGATTGGCTTGATTGACAGCTGTGTTAGCCAATCAGGGACATGCATTGAAACAAATATGTCTATTTACGAAGGAAAACACAAGCTACTGAAAAACGCTACAGGTGTCATCAGAATCAGTGAGCAAAGCACTCATTACTGAGGTGAGAGATATTAGATTTTATTTGTAAATTACGACCAATGAGCTCCTTTGTTTCACATGTGTCACTGGAAAAAAAAAACACACACACAAATCTGCAAAAACATGTTTGGTTCTGGCTGGAGACACAACGGAGGCAGTGGTGACTAGACTGATATCCATCTGCATGAAAAACACACACACAGATATTATTCTGGACTGTCAGGCAATGTCAGTCAAAGTAATGTCGCCAAAATGCTCGGAAATCCACCTGAGTGTGTGCGAGTGTGTGCGAGTGTGTGCGAGTGTGTGGACTGATCATTACTGCACCTTGGCCTGGCCACATGTAATCTCACCAACCAGAGGTGCTGCTTCCTTTTCCCAACAGACGTAATGGAAGTTTTTTTATTTGGCAAATTATTAATGGATGCTGCTCAGAGAAATTACAGTCATCAGCGAGAGTGACACACAGGAAAAATACCATTTTCACCTGCTTCAGTGACGCACAGAGTAGAAATAATAAGACAAATGCTCCCAAGGTTGTCTACACACAACTACAATATGCATCTTAGACACAACTGACAAGATCGCGCTTTTGAAGGCAGTTTATGATAAATTGTACGGTCAAAATGTTTTTATAATTGCTTTGTTGTATTTTCTGAATGGTTTAAGTCTGTCTGTGTTCTGATAAATCACACGGAAATTGAGTCTGTCCTTGGCACATAACTATACGATTTTTAGACAACTAGGTAAATTGCTTGATGTAAATTGTCCGATGAATAATTCAGTGCTATGAATTAGTCAGGATTGCATGTCAATATGTGTGGGCGGGGATTTAACACGTCGTGGAGACTAAAATCTGTACAGACTCAGGGCACGTGCACCTGTCGCGCTTATGGGGGCAAAAATAAGGTCCCCATAATGCACATTCTATAATTCATCTTGTCGATTTAATAATAAAGATTAGATATAGATTATTATTATAGGTTAAAGGTGCAAATGTGTAACTTTTCCAGTGGGTTCTTCCACAGTTATACCTGAGAAGTCTTCACTGAGATACTATTTCTGTGCTTGCAATGTTTTACAGTGTGGCATTAAATCGATCTAACATTTATTCAAATACAGGTGATTTTATTGCCAAAAAAAACCCAAAAACTAACTTGGTGTTATGCTTGTTTCCATGAAGATTGACGTTTTTTCTATGCAAGATTCTGTGCAATGCAATAACATTTCCATGGAGACAAGTATAGATGACAGACCCTGCAGCAGAAAGGTTACACAGTACATCTTTAAGGTAACAGTTTAGGGTAAAGTTTGGAAAGTAGTGGTTCTATAGAAATGAATGTAACTCAGTGTAATGTCCCTAAAAACGATGGCATCCCAGCCTGTGTGTGTAATGTTAGCTTAGCGCCTCTGCGTCCAAATAATAATGTTCTGACATGCTCAGTAGAGGAAAAAAAACTCTATTTTTTTCCAGCGGTACAGTGCCTGACCTTGAATTGACTGAGGCATTATGTGTTAATTAAGATATGAATGCTCTTTCTAATGATAATATTTAAGTTTTTCACAGCTTTGAAGACTACTCCTGTTTGAAGGTTGAATAGACCCACTTCAGCACCACAAACAAAGTCATTCTTACAGTGAGTGAAGTAGGAAATGTGTGTAAAAGATGATAGCGATGCTTCAACTCCGTGTATTATTTTCTGACAATCCTCACTTCAAATGTTGCACAATGTAATATTATCTTTCTTTAAGCACAGCACAATGTGTGTTCTATTGTTAAGAAATAAACTGAACGGGGGGCGGCTTTGAGAGGAGCTGTTCAATGGCACCACAAGCAAATTATTGAAGTTTTTACATAAAATCTTTCAAATTAAAGATGTGCTATGGAGCTTTTCTGGTTGAGGTCCACACTTGATTGGCCATATTGAGACGCTGCTTTGCCTAGAAACAGGATGCATATGATTTATCCATATAATATTTATATATATTTATCCATATCTTCATGAGGCCACTGCCAACTCCATTGACTGTAATGACATTAAATAAAAATATTGTCTCCCCTCTTTTTGTATTTTCTGTAGCGAGTTGTTATTTTGCTCTTAAAATGTTCGTATCCTGGTGCTTTTATTTTGCTATTTTGTCTGTAAATAAATTCCTATTCCTATATTTATCTCCATATTTTGCTCCTCGTGAGCCTCATTTGACTGGAGCCCACTTCTTTATACAGTTTAACACAGTAGATGCATGAAGTGATGTGACTAGGCCAAGTTACAAGTCATATCTATGAAGAGGCGACCGTCTGTGGTATCTCCAAGTGAAATTCACAAAAAGAATAGTCACACAAAGGCGTGTCAATATTGTTCTTTTGTAGGCGAATAATAATAATAATATATTTGTCTCTCCCTAACCTGGACCACAGATCAAATCAACACAGAGATAAAAAACAATTTCTACCACGTAATATATTTTTCTTTTTTACCTCTAAACTGTTTTGATGGAGCAGTTTAATGGCCATGCAGTGCCTCTCGGAGCTTTCTGTGCAGACCGGTGAATAATTCATTTAAACATGATTGAGCGGCAGATTGAATTACAGGACAGATTGATCAGTGGGCTCGTAAAAAGGATTCCCAATGACCACTGAAACCTAAGTGGAGCTTAAATGACCAGGGGGAGGAGCCAGTGGAGTCAGATACTGGACACTTGTAAAATCTCAGTCGATGCTTTGATTCAGAGTTAAAGACACAGATTTATGCTTTGGTTAGATGTATTAAAGGTTCACGGTGGAACTTTTCTGGTGCAGGGTCCGTCAACAGCTTCTTCCATAGAGTTGCTACCACAGGATGACATTACACTTGTTTATTTCTGCAAAAATAAGGGACACTAACAGGTTACATGTTAGATTTATGGAGAGGCAAGCCCACTCACAGTAAAAATGCATGTTATTAAGTAAATAAAAGCCCATATTATTGAGTAAATGCCAGATGGATATGTTTAAATCCATATTAGCATATTCCAAACAGTTAGATAATTTTCATCACCATATCACCAGCCCTACAACAAAGTAAAAAATACATCTAAACCTCTAGTTACAATAGTTATACAACATATCGACACCTTCCTAAAAAAATCGCATAAGTCATTTTATCAGGTTTTTCAGGAAACACAAAAAACTCCCCACAAAATCAAAATTATGGCATTTTTTAAGTGATTATTTTAGGAAGGTGACGATATCTGAATTTCATCAACTGAGCACAAACTTAAATGAAGCTTTCAAGTTACATTTCGACCACTGAAATAGCCTGGTGATGTTTGGTTAAAATGTGAGCTGCAGATAATTCAATCTTTCAAGAAGCCCAAAACTGACTCTATTGAAGTTGTTCTCACGTAACCTCTCGAATTTGTATTTGGAGTGATTCATGCGTGTGTGAATACCTTTGTAGAGTCTTTATACTCCTGTAGTCAAGATGTTATTGCTTCGTTCAACCCTCATTTTGACCTCCACTTATTTCATTCTCCAAAAATAATTTCTTAATCAGTGATATTGGATTTTGGATTTGCAAAACTGAAATGAGATCTGCACAACTTCTCTTACTTCGTTGAGATGACGTTTACGCTGACATCAGTTTATCAAGTTGTTCTAGATGAATATAGTGATTCAAAATGTCCAAATTATAACGTAATGATCCAGAGGCTGTCATAAATTATAACTATGCAGCAGACTCCAGCACAATATGTCTTCTTTCAACAGCTCAAATCGTCAAATCAAATCATTGTACTGCCGAAGATAACAAAAGTTTCACAAAAGTTTCCCACTAGTGCAAATAAAAGGCGCACGATGAACACTGACCCTCAAATTATATTGTTCCATCAATCTTTTACTGAACAATATAAGTCGATATAGCAATTATTGTGACATGCCTACGAAGAAAACAACTTTGCAACATGGGGAAAAAAAACACTAGCAATATCAAAATCTTTCTGGACGGTAGCACGAGCCCAGCGCAATTTTCCCTTTTTTCCGGAGGCCGACGTGACCTTTGACCCCTGCTCTTTTCAATCTGGATTCCCCGGGTTCGCTCCTTTGACCGTGACCTCGCGGCGACCAGGTAAAACCGCTTTAAATCTGAGCATTTGCGTCAGGTGTAATGAAATTGCCTTAAGCTGCGTGTGACGCTAACACGTAAGGTCAACGGGAGGTCATCTTGAGCTTGACCTTTGACCCCTAATCAGTCTTTGCTAATCCAATCAAAATACACGTAATTTTTTTTTTTTTTCAATTAGCGAAAGACTGATAGGAGTACTTCAGTGAATATATTTTGATGTACTGTGGTTCAAATGTAGTTTTTAGTGAAATTAAATTCATCGGAGAGCATTTCCTGTATATGTTGTTTTTCAGAGACCTGAGAGTTCTTGGTCCGTCTTATCTCATCAATGCACAAACAACAAATCTCGTATGGTGCTTTTTCATTAGTGACCGTCTTGTTTTATCCCCCAAGGTTATGTCTGCGTCTGGTCCTTTTCGATTTCCTTGTCTCTTATGAATTCTTGTATTATCCCGCCACTGTGTAGGATATCTAATCCCAGCTTACACATGAGATATTGACTGTACACGGCAGTACGCAGACGTCTTGTTTCGCTTTGCTTTTTTGTAATTTTGTGTCTGTAATTGATTTCTTTACCGCCGTTGACCTCTTCGCCTTCATGAATTACGGTAAAATTTGTCAATCTTTCACTTTAATCAGATCCTGCGATTTTCACCGCCCGACCCCAGACCCTGACCCAGATGTCGCTTCCAGTTTAGAACAAAATCCATCTGCAAAAACTGCCAAATAAAGAAGCATAAAGAAAGTATAAAGAAAGACATATAAAGAAGTTTACCAAAAGCACACGCAGCTGCGCCTTCAACAGCCTAGATCAGTCTGAATCAGTTAGAATCATTTACCAGTATTCAATTATACATGCACAAAATAATGACTTAAATAGTATTAAGTCTAATTATAACAGTGAGTTTACAGGGAAGCACACAAAGCACCAGTTATTCTCAGGAGGCACATCTTAAAATAAGATATTCATTGCACTTGAATATATACAGTAGGCTATGGGAGAGAGGGAATGAAAGGAAATTGTACAAAAACTACATTATATTTATTTAAATGCACAATGATTATTAATAAACTATCTTCTATCTCTTATTTTTGGCTGATAATCAAATATTTTTTACTAATTAGACACATAAAGTCTAGTTCGTAATGGCAGAGTTTGCATTTCAGTTCAGTTTTATCAGTAATATTCAAATTTGCAGAAAAAATAGTGACAAAGTTGTGTTTATTAGCTTGTAGTTAATCAAAATAGACGGTTATTGGGATTGTGAGTGGATTTGCAATATTATGTTTCAAATATTCTGTTCAGGGTTTGCATTTTAACTCATCCGAGAGAAGTTTGGAAAATATATGAAATGACAAACTAATACAAAAATGGCTTTCAGGACGTGTCTGTGGAGGTCTCGGTTTGCACTATTGCGAGTGCAGTGTGGTTCAGGCATCATGTGGGTCCACCGGCCTTTTACCATTAAAAAAAATGCGCCTTGCCACATTGACCTTTGCCCTCTGCGCCCTGCCACGCTGACCTCTGACCCCTTAGAGGAGCACAGGTCCAGGTGAGGCGAAAAGGAGCCGTAAGAAGCCCATTTTTGTTGGATATCATAGGGGTCTGTAGCAGTTTTGAAGTAACTGCAAGTGAATTATTACGTGTTGTTTTGGTCAAATACGCAGCACATTTGTAGTTGCCGGTGTAACAGGCAAACTGCAAGTACCTCGCTTCAAGTACATACCCCACCACGCTCACAGTCAGTGTAAATTTGGCATAAATCAAGGGTGCAAAACACACATTCTATCATCTAAATAGTAACAGCCGATTTGATAATTACACCGACTCAAATTGCAATTCCAATTTGTTTGCGATACATTGTGGAGCCCTATAAAGAAGAGTGAAATATTAGCAAAAAGCACAGTGACGCAGCTGCGCCTTCCACTGCAATTCATCAGTCTGAATCAGGCTAAGGAAGAGGAGCGTATATGGAGTAGTGGAGACGCAGGACGGCACCACGCTTTGTATATAAAAGGTGCTCTTCGCATAGTGCAAAGTCATTACATTCACTCTTCACTCGTGCAAAAGCTCTGAAAGAGTCAGAGTGCGCACCCCTTTGCGGAGCAGTCGGGGTATTTTTAAAAAGGTGAAACCAGAGACATGACCACAGAAACAACAGCTAATTAATACAGTGCCCTGAAATGTAAAAAAAAAAGCCATTTGGAAAACCGCAGAAGACACCAAATCCCAAAAACCACCACCGCTTTCATCAGTGCTCAGAAAGAAATTAGAATTAATCGGAAAAATATCTCTATTGTTATGAATACGACATGGAAATTGAGCTGAAATGAGGCCGGGTAAAGCTGGTTAAACAGAGCTTCTGTGCTCCAAAAGCTGGTGATAAAGTAACGTTTGAAAGCCAAATTGTGTCACAGTGACTCATAACATGGAGCAAGTCTGCCATTGAATTTTAAAGCATATTGTTAAAAGGATTGACAGTTTTCAGCGAATAAGCACTAAACTATTATGTTCACAAATTGCTAAGAATTACAGATATTTTCATACGTGACAAAGCATGTTGGAGCAAGTCAAATTCGACTTATTTAAAAGATTGATATTTTTAATCTTAACTTCGAAATCTAACAGAAAGTTCAAACAGCTCTGAATAAGCCATTTTAAATCAAATTTTGGTTTCTTTTCTTTGCTATAAAAGCTCTTATGAGTAACGGCACTCACATCACAGTAATATTTTGGTTTGCCAATTGAAGGTGAATAGGCAGATTATCAAATAAAAAAAATAGATATATTAGATTGATATTGTGAATGGTGTGAATTTGAATGTCTAGTTGTATTTTAAAATTTTTAATCATGAATTAAACATTAAAATGGAAAAACCTAAGTTAGTGGTGTGAACAGTTGGAGCAGCCTGGAGCTCTAACATCAAAATTATGCAGTGTAATTTTGTTGTTTTTCTGACAATGGCAATAAAATCTTGAATCTAGCAAACCTCAGAATAAGGGAGTGATATTTTTGGACTGGTGTAGAATATTTTAGTGTAATTTCTGATATTTCAACCAATACATTTAAAGGCATAATACATAAATATTGTTTTCAAGATACTGCAAAAATATATTGATATTAACTCTTGATATCTCCCACTCCCACTGGTCAAAAGGTCAAAATACAGGTCAAAATACTCATGTGAAAAACAAAAAAACTACATAGCACCCTTATATGTAAATATGAATATGTCTGTATCTTTGTGCACTGTCTGTAGTAAAATTGCCAATAATCCAAACTGATATCTAATACTTCCATAGACCTCTTGGGCCTTGAAAGCTCCTTGAATTTTACAGCAAGTTTTAATAATTCTCCTCTAATCAGTGAGCCTCCTGCACGCTGCTTCACATGCCTGGTTTTATGTGCTGTGCTGTAGGGCCTCTCCTCAGGCTCATCCCTCCAGATTCATTTATTCATTCATTTACTGCCCTTCTGCGCACCGCTGTTGCACATTTTAATGACCACAAATCTCCGAGGGCAGCGGCCAGTGTTTAATGTGCTGTGCATGTGTTTAGAGCATGCACAAAATGACCAGGAAGTGAGAGGGTGACTTTAAAGGTGCACTGTGTCACTTTTCAGGATCTGCACAGCTTGGAGATATTGCCTGCAATGTTCCATAGTATGGCATTACACCACTTCTTTTTTTCCATTTTGGTGAAGTTTATAACTTTCCTTCCTTGTTGCTTGTCAAATGTGACAGACATAGATGTAATTGCATAACTGTTACCTAGCAACAATGACGTTAATGAGGTCCAAACCTTGTTTCGCTCAATATTGCTCAATAGTTACGATTATGAGAAACAAAAATAACACCTTTATTCTGCTAAATGAAGGTTTAATCTGCTAGTAAAGTTGCTCTTTGCGTGTAAATTGTACC
>JACN01150804.1:0-15730 GCA_000787155.1 Scartelaos histophorus
TTATTTTTAAAGTAATTATTTGTTGCAGCACATCTTGGAATGATCTTGTCTGCTTCAAATTGGTTCATTGGAATTACCTTGTTTTATTATTATAAAGGTGCATTGTGCAACTTTGGGGATCCGTCACCTGCTTGTTTCTATGGATAAGTCATTGCTCTGCCTGGAATGTTCCGCAGTGTGACATTAAACAGCTCTACTTTACATTTATGCAATTACAGCTGGTTTTATAGCTTAAAAATACCTAGAAAAACAATAATTCTGATGTGAGCGGGGTTACTTCTCCACAGATCTGACTTGTTACTTGGTCTGGTTTGGTCTACATGAAGATTGAAAGGTTTAAAGCCACACTGAGAAACATTCCAAAGCAATAGAATTTGATAGACTCTCTAAAAGATTCTGTATTATTTGTTATCGCCGTATTTCTGTAGCAATATATAGCACTTCATCCTTTTTTTTGATGATTTTTGGGGCTTGTTTTCACTTTTGTAACACTGTAAAACTGTACTTTTCTGGCAGATCCTCCGAGGGTTCCGTGTGAAGCAGGAGAGTGACAGAATAATCTGAGTTTGAGCTGAGTTTGACCCTCTGGCTGCACTGGCTCTGATGGATGGAGCTTTAGTCACAGATGGGGGCCGGGACCTATACGATTCTATGGGAGATTATGTTTTTGGAAGCAAAATAAAAACAGCAAACACGCAGTAGTTGAACCTTTGAGTGACGGGACTTCGGGCTCTTTCACGGGAGCCTAATCTTTTGTAGCTGAGCCGTTAAAAAGGCGGGATATAGTTAGTGATTTGGAACAAGTCGGCGTGAGAACTCATCTGTTTATGACCAAGAAGAAGAAAAAGAAACTCTCCAACTATTGATGTTCGGTTTGGAAAATTGTGGAGTCAAACGGGAGCTGAAGTAAACGCCATTACAACAAAGAGCTAAAAAGTATAAAAAAAATGGTAATGAACTTCTGAATAAGTAGCAATAAAAACTGGAAGAAACTGGTATCAATAACCTAAATTATATAAATGTATGTACATTGAGTAAAAATCAAATATTGTAGTGTAAATACAGTATATACAAGAGGTTTAAGGAAGTATATTCTAGCAAGATGGACTGACTGCTCCAGGTACTGCAACTCCTGGGAGCCTATGCCCATTGTCCCATAGAACACAATGCTTTTTTTCTGAAATGAAACTTCCCACGTTCGGCTCACGGGGCATCCACTGCTTTCACAAAGGTTGTATTTTTTGCAGGATTCTTCTGAACTTTCTAGGAACTTTAAATCGGTAAAACGCCAACGAGGACGGTCCATCGAAAACAACGCGACACCATCTTGGGTTCGTCTTCCAGATCTTATTATACTCCCATGTTTGAGCAGATTTTTATTGTACCAAAATGGTGACGATTAAGAAAACAAAAGTGAAAGTGAGTGCACAGCAGTAGGGATTGAAAACTGAGGGAGATCAGAACAATAACGTCTTGAATTACTTCAGCAGAGAGCGTCCTTCTCCAGTCGTCCTTATCCTTGGCTCTGGTCTCCATTTGTTCCATTGTTCTTCTCTGGCTTGTCCCCATCTCATTGTTCTTTTTGGAGTTCGTTTGGACCTTCCTTTCCGTCTTCCTTTTGGCCATCTTTACACATCCCCAAAATGACCATCTTCTGTCTTTCACTGTTTCTACGATGTTTGTCATGTTTGGCTCTTTTAAAGCACATCTTCTTTGCTGATGTGTTGGAACCATAGATAATAATGTACTAATGGACATAGCTATCTTGCTAGCCGCCACGCTCTAAAGAGGAAGTGAGCACAGGGCACTTCCGGCTTCTTTAACGCAGGTTCCAATTGACTTTAGAATGAAAAACCGTCACCCCTCGCTCTGTAACTGCTGCTGTGAGCCTCATTTTGGTCATAAAATGTTTGTATTAACCCACTCTACGTGATCCTGGTGCTTTTTTTCCACTATTTTGTTTGCTAATAATTTCCTGTTCGGAACTCTGCTCCAAATTCGCCCTTGTTAATAATTTCCTGTTCCTATTTTGGAACTCAGCTCCAAATTCGCTCTATAACTGCAGCTTCGATTAGCTTCATTTGACTGGAGCTGAACAGTATGGGCGACATCACACTCACTTCTTTATACAGTTTATATTTGGAACCCTGGATGGATGTTTTGAACACAAGAGAATAAAGATTAGTCCAACATGAATCACTCTAAATGCAACTTCTCGAGGGTAAATCAGAAGTGAAATGATAGAACATGGTTAGACCTAAAATTTATGTCTTATTCTGTGTTATTCTGTCTACATCTCCAAAGCACAAAATGCTCTGTTCCACCTTCCATGTTAACAGCTCCTTTTACCTTTTGCTCAGTAAAGATCCACAATTCCAGAGCTGAAATTATCCAAATGATTCTAGTGGAGGTGTGTGGAGTTTAAAAACACAGTGGAGGAACAGCAAAAGATGGAACAGCAGAAGGTGGGACAGCGTGTTTTCTGTGTTGGTAGAAGAACTCAGCCTAAATATGCAGGATTAGTGTGTTAAACATGCATGAATGACACAAAACACAACTGCAGGTCTGTTTGTGATGAGGAAACATTATAACGGCTCAGAAAAGAGCGTAACATGGGCTCTTTAACAACATGCCTCCTTACTGCTGTTTACAGAGATAGTAACAGATAAACCAGCCAAACATTTGCATTTTTACAGTTTAAAGATGAATGTAGCTCGTCTGGACTCAGTTGTGTAAAGTGGCTCGTCTGTTGTGGGCTGTGCTTCTGTTTAACTGGAGACAGAGAGATGGATGAAGCAGGGGCAGATCAATACGCTTTATTTTCTCTCAAACGTCCACAGAAAACAGCAAAGCCTGGATGGACTCCCCCACTGCAGCTTTTCAAAAGGGAATATAGTTAGCAAGGTTTAGTTTTTATATCCTGGTACAGTAGTTTTATTTTTATTTGATAGTAAACTTTTGTCCATATGAACAAAATCACACGTGCATCTGCATCTGCCAGCGCTCTGTTCCACCTTGTGATGCCATGTGGTAATATAGGAAGTGCTCCACTGTGTTTTTAAACTCCACACACCTTCTCTAAAATCATTTGGGTGCTTTCAGACATGGACTTGTCGATCTTTACTGAGATAAAAAGTAGCTGATAACTTGAAAACTACACTTCATGACATCACAAGGTGGAAAAGAGCTTTGAGCTTTGGAGATGTAAACATACTAATACTAAAGAGTTACTCAAACATGTGTGAATGAAACAAAACACCAAGTCTGTTTTTGATGAGGTAACAGCATTTTATGATTAAAGTTCACAACAATCAATTCTGTGTAACATAGGACCTATGATCGAGGTACCTGTGTTTCTTTTGAGTGCGTATACTTTTATTAAGACATCTCTGTGCTATCTAGAGTGGGTGTTTCTTGTTTAAGTGCTGCACCGGACTGACACGGCCCATTTACATTGATTCCAGTGGAGGTGTAACCAAGTGTTAAATACTGCAGACTCCACATGAAGATTCAGAAGAACCAGCTCCCTGTGGAGCTTGTGAGCATGAACGACAAGGCACAAAGTTCAAGTGTAAATAAAATGCACTGAATGTACAATAAATACCTTTTTTTGATAATGTTGATTAAAGAAAAAGTAAATAAAATGAGTCAAAAGATTATAATTCAACAGACCATCAAAACAAAACAGAAGTGTAGCCCCTTATAGTGGAGCTGTGCCAAAAACATATGGTTGATCTTGATGATCAGGCAAACACATTAAGTGCAGGAAATGGAGGCTAAGTCTGGACATGAGTCCCTCTCACATGAGTGAGGCCCAGTGAGAGCAGTGCACAGGCTCATGTCTCATGTGATGGTGTGACAGAGGCATGAGATCTACACTGTGTTTGGCAGTGAGGTGGACACATCCTGCCCTCCTCCTCTACTGCAGACAAGTACATAAATCCACATCTTCACTTCAGACGAGGCAAAAAAGGGAGACACATTTTACTTGGACAGCGACTCTCCAGCGGCTCTGCGACAGCTCGACTTCTTATGATACATCACCAAACCTCCAGTGGTGTGAATTTTCTCAAATCTACAAAAGCAGACAAAGCATTTGGTGGAAAGCCAGTCTATAATGTATTTGGTAATTCAAGATTACATAACTTTTTCCATTTGATCAGTAGAAATAACTGAAACAGTCACATTACCATTTAAATTACTAAAGTACAAAAAAAATCATTTACATTTACCTGATTTCCTCTGTGGCAGATTCAATAACAGGTAGAGAAAGAACACCAAAACTTTCACTTTTAAAAAAAAACATATAATAATTCTCTTTACAAAATCAAAAAGGACTAAAGAGACTTTGAGGCTGTTTATCGTGGAGAGCAGAACAAAACCAGCCTGTGTGCTAATGTTTGGAGAAGGAAACATGCAGGGAGGACTTTACCAGCGAAATTTTCCATTGATTTGTTTAAAGAGCTGAAAATGACTGAACGCTGCAGCTGCTCTTCACTTAAGTCATTTACAAACATCAAAACTAGACTGAACTAGAACTGGTCCAAGTAGGTCTGTGTACCCTTTGTTCATTTTATTTGCAATTTCACAAAGGAAAAAGGATTTCACTGTCCACTTTTCATTTTAGTCCATGAAATGAAACAAACAAAACAAACAAACAATTAAATTTTTTCATTTTTCAATTCGAACTTTGGTTTCAAAATACAAAATTCCAAATTGGGTTTTTAGAGACTTTATTTAGCTTTATTAATTTTACTTAATGCAGTGCAGGGAAGGGATTCTGGGCAGGTGAAAGGGTCTGGAATCGATTAGTATTGATATAGTAGTAGTAGTAGTAGTAGTAGTATAGTAGTATAGAAGTATTGATATATTGATACTGACTTATTCTTTAAACACTCAGTTACACTTTGTACAATTTGTTTTATTTCATAGTTTAATGTTTTGACTTTATATTGTCATTTTGGGTGTTGTAATGGGCTTTATAAATAAATTTGATTGATTAATTTGCGTTTTTTTAGGAATTGCCCCTCGAATATCAAATTTAAAAATGTAATGTCATCTCATCTAATGCAATTCTGCTATGCAAATATCAATACTGTTTTGCATATGTAAAAGTCTGGCTTCTATTTGAGACATTTTAAGGCCGTTTCTTCATTGTTTTGTAGCAGCAAAGTGGACTGACCCATCTGATTCACATATGCTTGTCCTTTAGAGTCCATTTGAAGCACTTTTGTATGCATATATTTTACTTTGCATGGAAGAATCTGCACCCTTTTTCTGTAAATGCTGCTGTAAACCTCGTCGTTTGGTCTTAATAGGTTCAGTCTTTGTAGTCTTTGTATTTTTATTTAGCAATTTGGTCAGTAAATAAATTCCTAAATTATGGAACTCCGCTTCATATTTGCCTCTATAACTGTTGGCCTCGATGAGCTTCATTTGACTGGAACTGAACGCTATATAACCCTTCAATGTATATTTATTTTTTGTTCAATTCAAGTAATATTTCACTCAAAATAATAAAATAGATAGCAGTCAAAGCACTAACATCTCCATGGAGACAAACAGGAGGAGAAAAAAAAAAAAAAAAAAAAAAAAAAAAAAAAAAAAAAAATTTTTTTATTCCAGGGAAATAAAACCACATGATCCCCATGCAGAAACCCAGAAAAGTGACGCAGTGCAGCTTTAACGAAACACAGAGCTCAACGTATGCTGTATATTTTTTCGTTTCAGGGTAAAAGCACAAGCGTGACGTCTGAATGAAGGGGACCCAGCTCAAAACAAAGAGTCCTGCGTGAAAATCCAGCCAGCGCTCAGCTCCAGTGAGTACCATTCAGAATCAATCTACCCCCTGTAGACGGTTTGGGACTCACGCAGGTCCCATGGATTTAAGCCTTAGATTTAGTCTTTAAAATCAGTTGTTACTGGGAGAATGTGGTTGATAGCAGCTGAAGCCAGATGAATATTTACGTGAAAGAAGTTTATTAACGTCAGGATGTTCCATGTTACGTCTTCCCGAGCGACGCAGACGAAAGAGACTGTCAGTATTTACAGTTTATGATATGGGAATGGGAAATAAGAACCTCTGCACCCTGTTACTCTGACCTCTGCACCCTGTTACTCTGACCTCCGCACCCTGTTACTCTGACCTCTGACCTCTTCACTCCATTATTTCCAATTTGAGTCATTTGCAGAATTTGCTTGTCGTCAGCTTTATTTTATTTTCATTATTTTACTCACCAGAAACAGTTTAAAATCTTTCTACATTTCTGAAACTCAAAATACTTTGTTCCATCTTGTGATGTCATGAAGTGATGTTTTCAGGTACTTTTTAGTTCAGTAAAAATTGCCAATTCCAGGGCTGAAATCATCCAAATGATTCTAGTGAAGATGTTCTGGATGGAGTTTAAAGTTTTGGTGAGGAAACAATATTATAACATAGATCAGAAAATAGAGCAATATGAGCTTTTTAAAATAAACATCTTTAAAGAATAATAAAAATAAATGACGTATTTTATAGGTCCAGCTCTGACTCAAGCTGAGGAACGCCCCACCCTTTTTCACTGACCTTTAAAACAAAGAAAGCGTCATCCATTGCCCTTAAACTGGCACAAAGTAAAGCCTCTTCTTTGTCACTATAAATAAACAAAAGTCAAATTATTTTGTTCACGATAGCTTCAGAAAGTGATGCTATTATTCAACCCCAAAGACGAGCGTTGTCAAGCGAAAGGACTTTGAGAAATAAGATTCTTATAACGAGTTTGTGGATCAAACAATGGAAAAACTCTGCTCTTGTTTATGAAAGTTATGAAAAGCTTTTATAATCCTTTTTTAAAGCGTATAGAATAAAGCAAAAAGTATAAATTAAAGGCTTTGATGATGCATTTCTAAATATTTTTCTTTAGCAAAAATTTCCAAAATATACATACAAAAAAAAATTAAATACTGAGTTTAAAGTTATCTATAAAAACTATTTGAGCGAGTTGAAGAAACGCTTAATGCCATACCGTGGAACATTTCAGACAAAAAAGCAATAACATCTACATAGAGAAAAGTAGATATTGGAAACCACAAACCAGAAAAGTTCCTCGAATCCATTTAGCGAGTTGTTAGTTGCGCAATTACGGGTTTGTACTTTAACATTTAGCACTTAAGCTAATTTTACCGTTAACTAGCTAACAGCGTGCTAATCATTTTCCACCAATCCCATTAGCACTATTGAACACAATCTGTAAATGACTAGTAAACTTATTAATGTTGATTTTTGGTTTAGTTTTACTGTTAAAACGTCTTTAAAAGGTTCCCAATGATCCTGCTAAAATTACTAATGGACGATCATGTGTGTTTGTGTCTAATTGAATTTTAAATACATTAAATTCACTCTTCAGCAAACACTACAATGTCTAACTTTTCAATCTTGAGCTTATTTAAGGGGGCTGTATTTGATTTTTAAAATGTCAAAAACACAACTAGCTGATTTTAAACAATTTCCAGTGGTTCAGAGTTATTAATCTCTTACCTTATGCATTCAGAGCCTTCTAATTACTCACCATGATGAGTTTAGAAGCATTTTTAAAACTTTCTGAGGCCAGAGCTGAGTTTTTCTGTGACGGTAAAGCTCAACAACTAGTCTGCAAACGCGCACTTCCTAATTGTTACGACCCAGCTCGGCTAGGGTGAGGGAAGTAACAAAAAAACACCAAGATGGAAAATGGAATAAATAAGTAATGTTTAATTAACAGGTATGTAAAAGGTTTAACTTAACAAAACATGGTAAAATATGTCCATAACTAAACGAAGTTAAGAAACAACACAACAGATTTAACATAAACACCAAGGTTTGTGCTAAAACGGGTCACGTGGGTTCACAAAACGAGTGATTAAACTAAGGGACACAAAAGTAAACCAAAATCACAAATGTCCCAAAGGAAACCACAAACCCACAAACAGAATCGAGTGACCAAATCAAAAGGCACAAAACAGAACTAAACCAAAACGAGTGTCTCCACACACAAAAGTCACGTACTAGTACAAACAAAGTGACAGAAACAAATGAGTCACATTGGCAGACTGGCCACAAAGGCCAGCAGCAGCAAACAGGTGCTGGAGATCTTCTTAAATAGGAGGGAGGAGGCTGGAGGCGGGGCCAGGTGCAGAGGTGCTCCTGTCAGGGACCAGAGCTCAGGCAGCAGGAACAAAATAGCAGCAAAATACACAAAAATACAAACTGAAGGCCTGGAGCCGTAACACTAATTCACAGGCAAAATAGCGCTTTATATTTAGATTCAGACAGCGCAAATGACTGTATATCTTCTTCTTGGCCGAGTAACATCACCTGCTTGGCATATTGTGGAACTTTACAAAGCTCTAACATCTCCATGGAGACGAGCAGGAAAGTTACACAACACGAACCTGTAAAAGCAGCGTTTTGTTGTCTGTTTTTTCTCTCTCTTGTCCTCTCTTTCCTCCTCCTCTTCACTTTTGCTATATTAGGCTTTATGACTCTCTCGTTGCTCATATTTAATCAGTTTTGTCGACAGGAGAATCTTTGAATGCGTTGGAGTTCGGTTTGTCTTTGAGCTCGCCTCTCTTTCATTCCTTCTCTCTCTTTGTACCTCACTTTCTCTGATTTTCTCTCCCTCTTTCTCTCATAGAGGCAGAGACAAATTCATAATAAATTTCAATTCATTTTAGTAACAATTAAATGAATCATACTCCGAAGTTTGAACCACCTTTATTATGTTAAATGAATGTAAAGGAACGCAATTAAGGAAATGTGATGTCACCCATAGTCTACAGCTCCAGTCAAATGAAGCTTATCGAGGCTTGCAGTTTATTTTTAATGTATTTGCTCCCACATCGCTGGTTTAGCAGGGAGCGGGCGCTTCAAAATCAAATCTGCAGCTGCAACTTCAGGGAAAGAAGGTGCCTGAATTATCTGTTTTATATCTTCATTTCTTAATTTACGCACAAAATAGCAAAACGAAAGCACCAGGAGCATTAATCGGAACATTTTAAGACCAAAATGAGTAGTATGATAGCAGCAGTTATGGAAAGAGGTGTGACAGAATTTCAATAGAAAGGGAATTGGAACAGAGTCGATGGAGCCGGAAGCACGACCATGGTCACATCCTGTTTCAGACTCGGCGGCTAGCGGGTTAGCTATGTCCATTTATATACACAGTCTATGGATGCAACTCCCTGCTACTACTTGTGCAACTTTTTATTGTTTTTATTTCACTTTTTTGTCCATAAATCACTAGCGTTAGCAACAGGTCTGATTGACAGCGTCGCTAAGCTTAACCTTCAACACCCCGGCTCCTGATTGGCTCTTTGGTTGCTATGACACACTCTCTCGGAATTGGGCCTCCTTTAAAATCCACTGCGCTGAACTTTCTCATTACACAGACCAGTGCACAGAGAATGCCCCATCTCCGCCGAGCACCGGGGCGGGTCAGCGGAGGGTCGGCGCTGGTTCGACGGGCGCTCCTGTTCTGGGTCACGGCGGATTCGCGGCGTACATACATCTGCGTCACCAACAGGGGGCAGAGCGGTCAGTGAGCCGTGTAATCTAGAGCCATCATCTTTACACCAGTGATGTGTAGGGGTGTTAAAAGTTATTGAAAGTCATATACTAAAACTACAGTACTCAGAAATGAACCTTTCCTGAATAAGTATAAGAGCACATGGACTAGTATACGCCCATGGACACTATAGAACCTACCGGGACCAAAGTACAATGTTTTGGGGTTTTTTTTGTATCAGAATCTGCAATGAATGTCAAGTTTACTCCTTAGTACTGAAATCGAGTTTGAAATTCTAGTACCGTGACAACGCTAGTGACAAAATGATGAGGAAAGGTTAATATGGTATAAAGGGGACAGATTAGAATTTGCATTTTACTAAAAAACAGTTCTGATCATTAAATTTAAAGGTAGAGGTTCTGCTTCTCTCCGTGAAATGTTATTGTTTGTGTAGAATGTTCCACCATATAGTTTAAACCTATTGTCGGGCTTCACTCACATGAGTTAATGAAACGTGAAATTCAGATGGGAACAGGAAGTGTTTTTCTCCGCTTCAAACCACAGCACAATGGGGGACAGCGAGTACAGTAAAAATCATGAAAAAATAAGTCTAAATATAGATTATCACCCTTATGATATGGAGAAGTCGGATTGTGTTTAGGCGATGAACATAATAAATAACCTGGTGCTGCAGACCTCGTATTGTGAGCCAAGTAAAAGCCTTTAAAAGTCATGAGGCGTACAACCATTTTGTATCTGGATGGGTATAAAAAGGTATAAAATGCCAAATTACAGCAGTGAGCTCATAAAATTAGCACAACATAAAGCTTTTTGCGTGAAAAGTTAGGAGCTGTAATGAAACTGTTTGCCTTGTCACTTATGTTGCTTGTATTTCTGAGGAATTGTCCAAAAAAAAGATGAATGAATAAATTACACAAATCCTTACCTGTTACAAAGCGGTTGCTGCAAACTCTAGCGCTGTACATTTCCACAGAAAATTGTGCACTTTTCTCTTCTTTTTTTTAAATGAACTCCCTTGTGACACAACACTTTTGGTACATGAACAAAATGTTGATCTTTCTGCTAATTGGAGCCGTTGCAAAAACCACAGTCTGCACAGAAGTTTGGCATTTTGGCACGTGTCTTTACTTCCCGACGCCCATCTGCTTTTTGTGACATCGACTTTTTGTGTCATCTGAAACCTAGAAAAATATCAGGGAGACAGTCGGGTCACTGCACTAAACTATGTACAGTTCAGATCTGTAGAGTCGCTGTTATACACAAGAGGAATGATTGTATTTTTGAGTATCAGAAACACGAGTAATGAATAAATGTTAGATGGATATGATTCAATCCTGATCGAGAATGAGGTACTGACCAGTGATTGGGGCTGACTGCTGGGGGCTGGGGAGGCTGAAGCTGATCTTCGCCGCCATAGAAATACTCCACAAAGGGGAAGCAGTAGCAACAGGCTTACAGCGCCCCCTATGGCCACCAGAGGTACTAGTCCTGAGGAACACATGAGAAAAACAAGGAGGGTAGTATTCACTATTCACAGAAATTGTACTTTTCAGAGCACTTTTCAAGTAGCATACATTTACTTCCACTTAACATCTTTTTTAACAACTTTTTTTAGTAGCAGTAAAGTAGCAGTACTTGTTTACAATGTATACGTAAGATATTTTGACTCTTCTGGCAATATTTGAATACACGTTTGCCTCAATAATTTCAGTTACTGTCAAAACCAGTACTAGATCAAGGCTAAATTTGGACTGATGAAAATGGTAAATAAAATCTGCTTCATTTAAAGTCATATGGAACGTTCCAGACAAAGCAATCTTCATCATCTTCATGAAGACAAAAACAAAGTTGTGCAGTATACCCTGAAGATTTTTCCTTTTTTCTTTCAGTTTGACCAATTTTTTTCGACTAAAAATTGCACTTCCTGTTCAGAAAACATGACATCTCTCTGGGAGTTTCAGAAGTGTTACTGGCTGGAGTCTGAGCCTCCTCCTCCACAGTGCTGTTAGTATACAGCTGTTTCCTGGACGTGATGGACACAGAGCAGATAAGACCCGATGCTGATGGTGCAGTGAGTGGAGTGGCTTCTTATCTCCAGCTCCATCCAGATGCTGCAGGCGTCTGCACTCACGTAATCAGCCTTTACTCAAGCTGCTCTCCTCTCCTGGTGTTGGGAACTTTAATCCACGTTGCTGTAATCTCCTCAGAAACATACCTGGTGGATGAAGTACTCTGTTCTGTTACTTAGGTGAAAGAACAGATACAGGGGCAAAACACTACTCAAGTAAAAGTATAACATGAAAAAATCTACAGAAGTAAAGCTAATAAAGTATCTGTTTTTTTAAATGCACCTCAAGAGTAAAAAGTAGTATTTTGAAGAGATTTTTAGATCAATATAAGGATCAAATGTGGTGATTTTGATAAAGAATTTAGTTGATTTTAAGAGATTCAATTGATTTCTTACATTTGGATTGCTCAAAGTTGCTTTAAATGTGCAAAAAAAAAAAAATCTTAATCATTTCAGCAGGTCTCAAACCATAAAAAAGAAAAGCATTTTTTACTTTACTCAGTCCAGATCTAAAATAGTAGAAAGCACATACACGTTCTTAAATGTAGTATGTATCCACTATAAAATGAAAAGTATTTTTTACTTTACTCAGTCCAGATCTGAGTGAAGTAGAAATGTAGTGAAGTAGAAAGTACATATACACGTTCTTAAATGTAGTATGTATCCACTATAAAACGTACTGAAGTAAAGTACAGATAGCTAACAATGTACTTAATTATTGTACTTTTATTTTTGTACTGTGTTTTATTTCACACATGTTTGATTAATCCTTTATTATTAGTCTGTCCACATCTCCACAGCTCAGAATGCTCTGTTCCACCTTGTGATGTCATGAAGTTGTATTTTTAACAGCTAGAGAAACTCCAAGGCTAAATATGGGCCCTGTAACTGTGTTTTTGAGAACTTTGTAGCCCGTTTTATAGGTACTTTAACTATAAGTAATAAAGTTTATACCCCTCTTTAGGTTCACACACACACTCACACACTCACACACACTGCGGTCTGGGTTTCTGTTCTTATTTGTTCTGTTGATCCTTCTGACGCACTGATGACTCACGCCTCACTGGTGCTTTATACAACACTTTACAACTCGAAGTCCAGTGGTCCACGAAAGCAAAAGAGATCCACATTTATACTCAATTTAAACTCAAAACTTTTCTGTGGTTCTCAAGCTTTTCACTCAAATATTTGGCATTTCGAATACCATCAGATCTACAGGTTAAGTTGTAGTTCTGAACAAAGTCTACCCCAAAGAAAAACAAAAATCAATATTGAATTTATCATAAGTTCAGCTAGAATTGAAATGGCAAAGGACTCGCGCTGCTCGAATGGAACCACTTTACAGTTTCGGTTTGTTGTTTACATTGAGCAAAACTCTTAAAAAAAACTGTTGATACTTTGCAGCTGGTGTCATCAATATTCCTTGGGAGTGTGAAGCTAACTGAAAGCACTACTCTGTTAAAAGCCCTGTTATTCAATTCAGACTTAATCTGAGTTTAACACACCTGTTGGAATTAGAACAGCTGAGGTTATTTGTGCTGTAAAACAAGTCCCTTCCTCCCACATCGGCCAACAAGAGCAATTTGAGATTTCTGATCTCCACCAAGGGATGAGGTGGACACAGAATCCAGATCTGGATCCGGATCATCACCAAGATCTACCTCTGGTGACAATTTCATGAAGATCTGACCAGTAGTTTCTGAGAAATCTCACTAAGATTGTATATCCAGATCCAGATTCCAGGTCCGGATCGGGATCATCACCAAAATTTAATGGAGTCGTCCTTGAGCCAAGATCTACCCCTGGTAAAAATGTCATAAAGATCCGTCCAATACTTTCTGAGAAATCCTGTCCACAGACAAATAAATAAATAAATAAATAAATAAATAAATAAACTGACTGGATCACATAATCTCCTTGGCGGAGATAATAATTCAGAAAAGGTGTTACGATATGTTGCGACCCAGCTCGGCTAGGGTGAGGGAAGTAACAAAAAAAACACCAAGATGGAAAATGGAATAAATAAGTAAGGTTTAATTAACAGGTGTGTAAAAGGTTTAACTTAACAAAACATGGTAAAATATGTCCATAACTAAACCAAGTTAAGGAACAACACAACAGATTTAACATAAAACGAGTTTTGTGCTAAAACGGGTCACGTGAGTTCCCAAAACAAGTGATTAACTAAGGGACGTAAGAATTAACCAAAACCACAAATGTCCCAACGAAAACCACAAACCCACAAACAGAATCAAGTGATCAAATCAAAAGGCACAAAACAGAATTAACTAAACCAAAACCGAGTGTCTCAACACAAAGTCACGTACTAGTACAACACAAAGTGACAGAAACAAATGAGACACATTGGCAGACTGGCCACAAAGGCCAGCAGCAGCAAACAGGTGCTGTGATCTTCTTAAATAGGGGGAGGAGGCTGGAGGCGGGGCCAGGTGCAGAGCTCCACCAATCAGGGATCAGGGCTACGGCAGCAGGAACAAAATGGCAGCAAAACACACAAAAATACAACCTGAAGACCTGGGGCCGTAACAAAAGGTGAGAGTGTGGAAGTGGATAAGACGCACTCCCTCTGTCCACCAGTGAGATCGACTAGTGGCCGCTCCAGGTACTGCAGCTCCCAGGAGCAGAAAGAATTGTGTTCCCATAGAACACAAAACATTTTTTGTGAAATTAAACTGCCCGTGATCGACTGACAAGGCATCCACAGCTTTCATATGAGCTGGATTTTGTAGGGACTCTTCTGATTTTTTATAATATGAACATCACACAATTTGCAGCATAAGGGCAGTTTTCAAGAACTAATCCAGAAATAGAAATCTTTTTTGGAGACGTGCTCAACTAGAGCTGTGACTGAAGTCTAACATGAGCTTCAGACGGAGCAGTGCTTCCGGTTAGCTTCGCACCCCCAGTGATTGTATATTGACACATCAGCTGTATTAATACTGTACTTACAAGGTGTTAACATCACTTTTTCTAAACAGTTCTTTTCTGCTTGGATTCCACGTGTGCGTCTTAAATGTGGAGGAGCTCATTACTTCCCAGATCTTATTAATGCCTTTTGTTCTTTGGGGGTTTTGGTAATGAAATCATCTGCATTGATACATAAAGTTTAGTGATGTGGCAGTTAAGAGCTGTGGTAATTGCAAAAGTAAATGAGAATTTGATGAACCACTGAGTGTAATCTTAAAACAACACTGTAATTTGCCCAATGTCTAATGCACTAATGAAGAGTAAGAGTGATGGGGGTCGTGGACTGAGGAAATGTTCTGTAGTCGCACTATGGAAGAACTTAATCTGTTTATAGACCCCTGAGCCAATCGGAGTCACAAAGATGATACTGATGCCACATTTTGTATAGAAAATTACAATACTGTCTTAATAAAGATGCATATTGTGATTTAAAATGTCCAAAATACAAGCACAGTATGTCTTCTTTCAAGTTTGAGTCCGCAAACCTTAAACTTATTTCGGTGTATTTTCCGTCGAGTTCCCGTACAAAACAACATGACCTTTTTCCCGCGCTCGTACCTTTACTCGAAATGACAAAAGCTTTATTTTATTTTTCCAACTCTCAAAACAAATCAGCCGCAAACAGACGTAAAAATGAAATAAATAAAATAGAAGAAACTTAAACGAAGGCCAGAGGAGGCAGTGACATTTCTATAACACGGTTTAGAGTCGGAACGGAAATGTCAGAGCGCCGTAACTACCGTACAAACTGGTTTCCTATTGGTCGGTTTCACGTGATATCATAACGTTGTAAAGTCCCTATAGTAAAACCCGAGCAGGGAGACACTTCATGTTCTATATCTCATTGTTCTGCCTTAAATGTTCCGCAGTACGACATTAAACAGCTCTAACTTACATTTATTCAATTACAGGTGGTTTTATAGCTCAAAATACCTAGAAAAACACAAACATTCTCATTGTGAGTGGGGTCACCTCTCCGCAGATCTGACGTTTTACAAGATTTTACAAGTTACAGCTCAGATCAGATCCTAAACAAATAATGAGAACATTTTATTTACCTTTTATTCTCTGGTTTTGAACACCGCGTGAGTTGTTTAGTCCTCTTTGTATTTTATTGGTTGTATTTATTTAT
>KN519049.1:0-25992 GCA_000787155.1 Scartelaos histophorus
TTATATATGGCTTCCAAAAGTGATCAAAGCCAAAGGGTGGCTATTTTTAACAATCTTTAACAAGTTTTGACGTTTTTTGGGGTTTTGTTTTCTGCAGTTGCCCATTTGTAGTTTTGTTGCTTTCACTGAGAATCTAACATATAAATGATTTCATGGAAATAAAGGACTACTTTTGACTACTACTCTATACTGTACTTCTATATTTCTTTTAGCCCAGATCTTCGACCTTTGACCCATCCTTTCTCTGCTTATGGCTGTGCTTTGTTCTGCTGTGGAGACCTGTGCACTGTTTGAACTATGCCGAGATCCGGGCCTTTGTTCCTAACAGCAGAAATCACCTCACACGAGTCAGGGCAAAGATGGCGGAAGTGTAAGGAGCAGACAAACCCCACACACTCCCGCCCCCAGGACCACTTTTAACATTCCAGTCGCGACTCGCAGCCTGCAGCTCATTAGTTCCACTCCAAAATGGCCGTCTTCCTAATGTCCTAATTGGGAACACATGGAAGAAGTTCGTTAACGCGAAGATGCAGGAAAAACACTGCTTGTTTGTCTATGTTCCAACAGCAATGCACACATGTTACACAGTGGCTCCATCAGATTTTCTCATTCTAGCCTCTTGCCTTCGTCTTTGATATAGTTAAATAGCAACCTGCCCTTGCGATCAGCACTCTGCTGAGATTAATTAAGTAGGCTAATTACCATAGCAGGCGTGTGGCAGCGACTGAGGGCTCCAATGTGAGATATCCTCCCCCATCTTACTCTGAATATTAACGGTGAAAGCCTGAGGGACTGCCAAAATCTCACTGGAGCTGGAGAAAAGTGGAACTAAGACTTTGAGTCCTTCAAGTCTGTGAAATGGTTTATGTATTAGGTGCCAAGATTAAAAGTGATTGTAATGTACTTGGATAGGAGCATGATGCAGCCCACATAGTAAAGCTAAGCTTGAGCAGAATCATACCAGGTCCTACTGCATTTTTATACTCCCACATGTTCTTTGCTGTCGTGACCACAACTGATTAAAAGTCTACGCGCTTAATGGGACATTATAAGCAAGCATTTCTTATACATATTAACCAGTAAATCTATGGAATAAACAACTGCTTTGTTTTCTCAAACTGTATTGATTTTCTCTTAGTCTTCTTTTAGCTTGCTCAGCAAACTGATGTAATGAGGTGTACTAAACGAAAGGGCATGTTAGTGCCATTATGTTAGTGCCATTTAATTAAACAACACAGAGTTAAGATCCATTGTCCAATGCCAATCATGAAACTTTTCAAATGCAACGTGTGACAGGCTCTGCTGCTTCTGTGTGTTTCAGACTGGGAGACCAGTTCTATAAGGAGGCCATTGAGCAGTGCCGCAGCTACAATGCCCGTCTGTGCGCAGAACGCAGTGTCCGCCTCCCATTCCTCGACTCCCAGACCGGAGTGGCCCAGAACAACTGCTACATCTGGATGGAACGGCATCACCGGAGCCCTGGTTCGCATACTTCCCCCACCCCAAGCCATCACACATTAAACAAGAAACAAATAGATTAGCCTCTCCATCCTCTCACTACAGACTAAAGCTTGTAGCACATCCTTTTTGCTGTGTATACTTGAAATATTAGTTTTACAGGACGTAGCACTGTGCTCACACCTGTTGTGTGTTGTGTGCAGGCGTCGGGGCAGGACAGATGTACACATACCCCGCCCGCTGCTGGAGGAAGAAGAGACGACTGCACAACTCCACAGACCCTGGTCTGGGCATCTACGGCCTGCATCTGGGTAAGGTTTCTGACCACTGCTCCCTGGACACCACTTTCTTCAGCTGACTAGTGACCATTCTGGTTAATTTAGATAAAAGTAGATTGGCCTGAGCATATTGGCTCAAGCTGCCTGTCATTTTCACCCAGATGAAATGTGGCCGTGTTCACCCTGGCTGGTAAACTTGTTTTGTGCAAAGTAGAACATGTAATTAGATTTCTCACTGCTGGGAGCTGCAAGGCTGGATGCTACAGACACTATTTAATAAATGTTAGGGAATGGAGTGTTGCCTTCTCGGCCTGCCACTTTAAGCATCTTCAGCACTCACTCAACACTCAGCTGGCCCATCCATCCTGTTGTATCCTGTCCACTCCCCTCTCTCGGCCCTCTTCATCTCTCCATCGTCTAATCTGCCAGTCTGTGGGTGAGTTTGTTTTGTGATTTGTGTTGACTATCTGGACCATCATGAGCCGAAGACTGAAAACTCACCGGGATGTCACACTATCCCAAGGAATGTACATGACAAGATAAGAAATCTTCCACACAACTCTGATAAGAGAAAGGGAAATATGTCAATTTCATTTTATTTTGCTCCAAAAATGGAATAATTGAGAGAGAAAAGAATGCGCTGCTGTGAAAAAGCTTTTGTTTCATAAACATGCTCCATTGATGTCATTTGCTTATATCCTTCAAACAGTTGTGCAGAATGACTTTCAGATGAAATCAATTGTTTGCATTTGTTGGACAAAGCTCATGTTTGGAAAGTTTATAAATCTAACAGGAATGAGCCTGCACAGAGTAGAGATGGAGAGATGGGCTGTGAAACAAGCCCTTGTTTCCCAAACACATGGCATTGTGTGCTATTGTTCTGCTCTGGGTTCATGCTCACACAGCTCCACTCTGCCTCTCCTCTCAGTACAACAGGCTGCTTATTCCTGCTCTGTGCTGGGGAAACATAACCTTATTTAACCTGCCTCTCTGAGGCTGCGTGCTGTGCAGCTGGACAGAGGTGCTGAGCACATGCCACAGCCACAGTCTGCCTCGGCTGTGGAGACTGGGGCTGCATGCTCAATCAGCTCCCTGCTGCAGGCTGCTGCTGCTCTATTTATAGCCCCCAGCTCCCGTGGGTGGGGAGGGACACAGGAGGAGGGAGGGACTCAGGAGGAGGAGGGAGGGGCTCTGTCTCGTCGCGGAGAGTTGAAAGTCAACAGCAGACACAATAGTGAGGGAACGCTGGTATCTCCTGGTTCATCCTGCTCCTTCCTGCAGTCTGCTCTGCTCAGTATTCTGCAGGCCTCCAATGGATGCAGTGAAAGATGAGCCAAGTGTAGAAGGCTTTGAAGTGTCTCCTCTTTTCTCAAAGAAAGTGGAGGATCATGAAGCTCTCTAAGGAAAAGAGATGTGTGAATCCGGCTGACTGTCAAAGCACTGTTTGCTTTGTCATGTCTGCCTAACCTGCTTGTCTCCTGCACTGTTTGTTTCTTAGCGTTCCAGCTGGAGCTGTGTAATATTAAAATGCAAAGATGGAAAAGTTTGTGGTTGAATAATTTTTTCCAGCCAATCACATGGCATTACCTGTTGTTGCAAATGCTCAATTTCCATGTTTCTATTGAATCACAAAAATGTATGAAAGCTGCACTGAATCAGATGGGTGAAGGTAGTGATGGGCTTCTTTCCTTTATTGGCAGAGTAATTAGGCAATAGGCATGTGTTCTTCTGCCCCTACAGGACAAACACGGCTGGTGCCGTGATGATTCATTGTGTGACTGTGTTGTGTCTGCAGACGGTGGCCTGATGTCCAAGGACTCACTGCCCACTCAGAGCACCACGCTGGAGGCTTTGCTGCGGGGGGAGGGCCTGGAGCGGAGGAACAACGCTAAGAACGATGAAGAGAGTCTGCTGGAGATCCAGGTGACCCCCTGCTCCCAGCAGACTGACACTCTGACATTAAAAACTGTCAGAGTGCACGGCCCCAACTGGTTGCCACGGCAACTTTCCAAGTTTTTCCAGCTGACCCGAAGGGCTCGTTAGCGGGCTGCCCTCTGACGGAGCAGCGGCTCTGACAGCTAGAGCCCCACGCTAACTCATTACTGTGGGCCAGACTAAATGAAATGCCAAAGTGCAATATATACAAAATAGCACGTATAATAGTCTATAGTACTTCTACCCTTTTTATCTGCAGGATTTGCTCCACAATCATCTAAATTGATGACGAATACATTTTCCTTGTTTTCTTGCTCATTTGCAGCTAACCACTCAAACTAGACCCACTTATAACCACAAACCAAATGCTAAAGATGTCTCTTTTGCTGTTTATTAATAGTTTTGCTTCTGTATTTGTCAGAGGGTGTTGGAGGCAGATGCGGCTGAAGACGCCTTTGATGATGATGAAGACTTCGAGGTGGACACTCCCAAGAGGCGACACCGGGGCAAAGGAAGGGCAAGTGTCTCCAATAATGCTGTGTTTGAGCTGCACCTAATGTGGAGCAGACATTCAGAAAGGTCCACATTACTGTCCTTGTGACTAGTAGTTTACTGTGTGTTTTCCCAGGGCCGGGGCTCGGGTCGCAGGAGGGCCGACTATGATGATGACAAGCCATATGTCTGTGACAGTGAGTGATCGCCAATAGCTATATACTCTTTAAAAGTCTTCTTCTTTTAGCATGTTTTAAATCAATATGTATGACAAACTGCGGGGACCCGGGAGTTCCTTCGGGTCGCAGGCTCACCACCTGCAGAGGGGTTCATAGGGTCTGGGTCTGGTGCATAGAGTAATGGGCAGCGTGCTGCCCCCGCGACCCAGCCGTCTTTTGCGGGATATTAAATCAAGATGGATGACAAACTGGAAAAGTTAAATGGGGGCCATTGTTTACACCTTAGAGACTCAGAGACTGGATTGAAAACAATGGTTTTTATTACGAATTTATGACATCTGCAGCATTTTGAGCTCTTGAGAAACAAAAGGACAGAATAAGCATGAATATTCTGATCTGCACAAATGAAAAGAAAAAACAAACGGCGACCCTGCTTACAGACATTTTTTCCAGTAAAATACTGTGTGTATTGTTTTGTACTAAGGTAAACAGTGTCACTCTGTGGTGTGTTTAAAATACACAAGCTCCAGTTTGTCTAGTTTTACTGCAGTGTCCCTGTACATACAAGATGCATGTGGAAAAGTCAAGTGGTGGTGTAGGGTTTTGAGCCAATGGTCTTTTCTTAATGGCTGCATATGTTTGCTTCTCTTTTTCAGGCAGATACAAGCCACGGCAAAACTCCAAAACTACACCCACAGGTACCTGCATATGTTTACAGTTTTTCTTGTTTTGATAGACAGTTAAATAGTGGGTTTCAGATGCTGTGATTATTGATACAGGCCATTTATTATGTGACTTCCCCTGAGCTGAAAAGTGTCTTCGGTCACATGTAACTGTAACATGGTTATTACACTGTCTGCTTTTTATTGACGGACATAAGATAGAAGTGAAACGGCTCCTTTTTTATTTTCATGCTAGGAAAAGGCATTTATGTAAAATTGTAGTGCTTTGATTAAACTTGTGGTCTTTGATTTCCCAGTGTGTGCAAAGCGCTACAGAAATCGCACAGGTCTAAGCTACCACTACACTCATTCCCACATGGCAGAGGAGGAGCGGCCGGGAGAGAGGAGCACAGTTGCACCAAGAGCTCCTTCTATACCGCAGAATGACCGGCAAAAACGTAAGCTCTAATATTGTGAAATTGGATAAATTATACAGTAACAGCCTGTAATGCATGCTTCATTTTAATTCCTGTTATTTGTAGGCCCAAAAAGTCAAGGTGGAGCAAACATTCCCAACAACTACTGTACTAAATGCCATGGTTCAAAGAAAACGGGTAAAGCTGGCACCCCCTGCACAGCCTGCCAGCGCATAGGTGAGACTTCACAAACACATACTAGTTTTATTTACTTCTATAAGTGACTTTTTCACTTTCACCTCGCTTCAGATGGTGGAGATGAGAAGGAAGACGGAGTATTCACTGGAGCTGAGGAGCTGTTTGGCACCACCTCAGAGAGTGACACGTCCACGTTTCACGGCTTTGAGGACGAAGATCTGGATGAGCCCTCGGCCAACAGCAATGGCATCTCCAGCCGCCACAGATAGAGTCCCTTTAACAGCAAAAGACCCTTTTAACTTAATGGATTAACCTCTGGCAAAAATCTGCTGCTTCTTTTTAGTTCAATGTTTTATTTGTTTGTTTGCAGAAAGCACAAAGTGAGAATTTCAGGACGTTGATGCAAGTGGTATTTTATCTACTGAACACTTTGAGTAATTTATGAACTTCCTTTTTATATATAAGATATAAATATATATGAACTTTTAAAATGGTGAAGGATTTGACAATGACCTCGAGCTGACAGAAGCTGTTGGTTTTTCCTGTCACTGGAGTAAAAGGATTCTACATAAAGAAAAGAAACACTGGAGACATTATTGTTTTTTTTTATGAAAGGACTGCTACATTGGAAGCTTAAATGTCAGTGCAGGCCAGTCTTGGGCTGCTTGATGTTTGTGAAGTATTTGTCCATTTAGGACTATTTTTCTGCTCTTACTCTGGACTAAACTTGTGTAGTCATGAAGGAACCATGGAAATGTATAATCAAGGCCCCTCATATTTATGGATGAAGATTAATTCAATGCCTCAAGTCATTTTTGAATGTTTGGCACAAAAAGGTAAGTTTTCAGTTTCAATATACTATGTTTATTCTAGCGACATTTGGACCGGTGTCTTACATGTGTGTTTGTGTTGTGTAGGAGGCACATTGGCTTTACATGAACAATGAAGTAGAGGACTTGACCTCAGAACTAATGAGCCTTCATGTCCCTCCTTGGGCCTACTATAACTGACAGACTGAGTGGAAAGGCATCCACTACTCGTAAAAGCCATGCGGCTTAATTGCAGCAACTGTTCCCCAGATAGTATGTATTGATCACTTGTGAACATTTGATATGTGAATAGCTCCAGTGTCTTTCATCGCTGGTGCACTGTGCTGGAGGCCCTTCTGTGCTTTGGGAACACTAAAGGCCTTTGCCTGTTTGTGGCCAAAGGCTACTCAGCCGGCCCTCTCCTGCTGTGTGATCTGATGTGACACTAAGACATCATTCTCCTCATCACTGTGCCAGGCTGCAGCTCTGCTCTGCTCTGCACTGGGAACCAGCTCGGACAGCCTGGAGCCTCCAGCCATAGAGATGGTGCTCTACTCCGCCACCACCACACGCACACCTCTGGACTACTGTATGAGCGCTACACAATGCTTCTCTGGGCTTTTGGTTTTCTCCAAGTTCATTCTACCTTGAATGAATTGCAGTAATTGAACATTTTTGCTTCTTTTTCTGTTGTATAATATTTCCATGTTTTGAACAGTTTGAATTGAACCATGTTTTCTTCTACTGTGGATACCTCTGTCCTGATCAGGTGCACAATAGCCTCAACTACTCAGGCATCTTTGATTTCCTCTGCTGTTGATTGTTTTGCCTGAGCTGTGTGATTGTATCGAGTCAGCTTCCAGGAACACACACATCACCCAGGATCCTAGTACAACGAACCCTCAGAGGGTCTGGATTCTGAAGCCTCAAATTAAAGAACAAGAACTCTGCAATAAGATGCTTCTACTTCATCAGCCTTGTAAACCTCTGCTCTCCTCATTATTGTTCCAACTCCTCTGGCAGTGGACTGGGAAGTGGCATTCATCTCACGCAGTCTGGGTTTTAGACACACGTCTGCTCAGATGTTCAAGTTACTGTTGAATTTCAGCTCAGTACTAAATACATTTTGACATCGCCACAGTTCTTAAGGTCACACAAGCGAGCAAAGAGGCCTGTATCCCTCACTACTGCTGCAATGTAATTATAGCCACCTTGAAACATGTAAGGACTCGCATGTGCATCCAAAACCATCTGTCCTGTTCCCCCCTCAGGGACCCTCCACACAGCAGTGCATCTCTGCGGGGCATAGGGGTGGGTGATATGACAAAACAAATCTTAACACTATTTATAAAAGCTAGATTACAATTTTGATTTGATCACGATTCATGTAGTTTGTATCTTCTTTGGGTGGAAAAAGTTCTATATTTGAGCTTAGCGTTGCATTAAACAAACACACTCAATCACAATATGATAATTCCTTCAAAATTTCATTGTCACAGGAGCAGATAACAATTCATTTTTTTTTTTGCCATATCACTCATCCCTAAAGGGGCGTAGAATGGATGTGCGCAGCTTCCTCCTCTTCTGTGTAAAATATGTCTTATTCTTCCAGTGTCAGAAAGTTCAAGCATGTGTTTTCATTGTACCTAATTCAACAATATACAAACATGGGCCCGGCATGATGGTGCAAACCCGAACAAAAGCAATGGTCAGTGTGTCCACTCCGGTGTCTCCCATCATCGCATAGTCTGTATACCGCGTCCAAGACACAGCAATAGGCCCTGATGCTCCCAGGTGACAGAGGGAGACTATGGGTGGGAATGGAGCCAAGAGGAGATGACTAGGTTTGATCCTCAGCTGTAAATATGTTGAAATGAAGAGAATGAAGAAGTCTTTGTTTGTTAAACTATTTTTATTGTTCTGAGAAAATAAAGACAAAAACATTGAGCATTTTCTGCTATGTGGAGTTTAAGTTTGTCTATCATGAGGGCAGCCAGTGGAAAACTACACCTCTAATTTGTGATGGCAGTGGAAGGGCCAAACTTTAAATTGGAACAGGGCAAAAAGGAGGCTGCAGCTCACAGATATTGATCGCCAGGTGCTGCTTGAAAAATCACAAGTCTGAAGGCCAAATACTGATGGAGAGAAACTACTATATGTGCCAGAAAGTTAAAAGTCTTCAAAAATGTTTACATGAAATAGGACTACAAAATGCTTAAAAGGTCCACATTACATTATTTTTTATTATGTATCTTATTAAGTTGCCTCAAAAACATACAGGGGAGTTGTGTTTTGTTTCATTCACATGTTTAACACACTAACCTCATGTGTGAATGAAACAAAACACCATTCCAGGTATGTTTTTGAGGAAGTTATAACATGGCTAAAAGCTCACATGAGTCAAACTTGCAAAATGTAGGACCTTTAAACTCTGCTTCATTATTTCAATCATTTGAGTCACTGGATATGTCTTTCACTTGAGACTAACTTCTGGTTTACTATCAATCGACTTGTTTATATTCTATATAAATCTGCTCAAGAGTCAGTATGGGCAAATACAACTAAATAAATATGAATTCTCCCAGATATTGTTGGATATAATTTAATCTATCAGACACAAACAGCCACAGCAGACAGGTCCAGAGCTTTTATTATTTGGTAGCTATGGATAAATAACAGGTGCTTGAGTGTATCGAGTGCCAGTAGTTTACTTGCTGATTGAAAAACTAAAAGCACAAAATGCCCTGATTATGTTACATGCATAGTAATGTGCCCATGTCATACAGTGTGCTTTCAATGACACATAGCCAAATTACATCTACAATGCTCTCTAGACGTGTCATCTGGTTTGTGCGGAGAATAATATTTGGTACATCGATTTAAGCATCTCTCTCTACCATATATTCAGAGCTTATTGGCTTATGACAGTAATTGTAATATGACATGTACATCTCTAATATAAAATAGTATATTGGATGGTTCATTCATTCAGTAGTCCACAGTGGCACAGTGCTGTAGCAGTCACTGGCCACATGAGGGAGCTGTGAGATAAGAATCTTCAGTCCAAGTAGAAGGCTGCAGTTGCTTTATATTGAGGCCTCAGTGGAGCAACTCTAGTTCATCTCAAGTCCGGTTTTCTGTCATCAAGAAAACTCTCCTTCTGTCATTGCTTTAGAGTCCAACAACATGCAACAGTTAAAGACCAAAAACAAAGATATATGGCACACACATTGCCAAAAGTAATTAAAAAAAACAAAAATGTCCCCCAAAAAACATGCTTTTTACAGAAAAATAGAAAACTAACCTGCTCACATTTCGCAGCAGGCATTTCAGGACTAGAGAACAATAGACAGACATCTATCTTGTAACATTGCACCTGTAGTTTAGGCTAACACTCCTACATGGCACTGGACATATGAAAAGCAAGGTTTTTTTTCCCCACATATGCCCTCCTCAGTCAAGAATACATGTTTAAAACCACCACTTAAAGTAATGCGACCGTTCTGTATTTTATAATTCCAGCTTATTGTGTAAAACATGAAAGCCCTGGTCCGTTTTGACGAGTGGAATGGAACTATTATCATCTCTCTGCTCTGTGTCTCATTTCAAAGCACTATTGTAAAAAGACAACACTCATTTTCCAGTATAGATGTTTCAATGGAACATGCGATATTGCAAAGTGGATGCAACATTAAGCCCTTATGCCAGATTCTGGAATGTAATGAAGCATGGGACAAATCAATTTATGTCGACAGCAGAAAAACCCTGGTGACTGCTTTTCATTAGTGCTCCAAGATTGCATGTGCTTTATGGAAAAAAAATATTATTAATGCTGATACTGTATAAAGAGTTTGGATCTATTTGGGAAACTGAAAACCCTTTGTTTTTTATTGCTGACTGTGCTGTAGGTAGACAGTTAAGAGTTAGAATAAACAGAATCTAAATTTGGACAGCAGTTTTGACAACAGAACAAAAAAAATGTGCCACATCAAACGGACTGACTGGATAAAAAAACATCATTCTCATACATGTGCGTAAATACGAAAAGTCCCTCGGGTGTGATGGAGCAGCCCTAGTCTCTATGTGCTTATACTGTACGCTGCATGCCGTGAGTGTGTTTTTCAGACTTGTCTTTGAACCTCAGCAGACCGCACAGTGAAGCAGTCCAGGGAGTGCCGTCCGGTAGCTTTTGCAGTGGTGGCTAGTGGCCCCCAGCTCCATTGTCCCCGTTCGGGTCAGCTTGTGCGGCCGACCGGGTCCGACTGCACCCCTCCAGATTGCGGCGTGTCAGGAGGACTGCATGAGGCCCGTGAGGCGCTTTCCTGTCAACGACTTCCCCTGAAAAATGCAAAAACAACAGACATAACTTGGATTAAGAAGCAGAACCATCTCCTCTAAAAAGACCTACTATGTGTAATATGGTTGTGAGTGCAGAAGCTGATACACTGATCGTGAGCCAGCCAGTGTGCTTTGTGATATGAACAGCCCCCAGCTCTTTAGACTTACCACACTGCGGGTGAACTTCTCCAGGGAGGTGCGGCGGCCCTGGTCGGGGTCTGCAGGTGGCTGTTGTGGAAGGGGGGAAGCAGGGTGAGTGTTTGGGTTAACGTACGGGTGTCCATGATGTTCACGGGAGTGGGTGTTAGTGGGACAAAACGAGGCAGGACAAGCATTGGTCAAAAAAATACAGGATCATGTGGACATAGATGGAGTGTTTAAGGGCCAGCAGGGGGAGCAGTGTCCAAAACAGAGATGGTAAGAGCATGAAGTAAGGCAGCAGTGATTTGCTTTGCTCCATATTACACAGTAGACTATAGTGTAAGAGCACAATGTAAAAAGTTACTCTGAAGCCTAATGCGATGCAGTTAGAGACAGACACATTTGGTATTAGACCTAATCAGACTTATCTCATTTACATGTATTAGCTGTATTGATAGTGACATTTAAACAGCTTTCTAAATGCCAGTCCATATTAGTAGCTAAAGGTAATTACCCTAATCACCAAACATTAAGCAGCACAAAATTGAAAAGTAAAGTTGTTTATTGTCATGGTTACTGGAAAGAGTAGAAACAGTCTTGTGTTGATTGTAATGCAGACAACAAATTCTCAGCTAATTGCCTGACTTTTAAAAAACAGTTTCTCCAAACACAGTAGCAGCAGCCGAAGCAGAACAAAAGAGAAAGAAGGCAGGTATTATAATGTGGAGCTCACCTTTTTCCTGGCTAACAGCAGGTCTTGGTAGATGTTGGATCTCAAAAATCGTGCATAGCTGTCGCTTTTCATTAGCTTGAATATGTGTTCCTGTAATGACAAAAAATGCTTTGGTACAAAATCTGTCAGTACAAACAATGCAGGCTAAAACAGCTAAATAAAAGGGCCCATATTACGCTATTTTCTGATCTATATTGTATTGTTTCTTCCTCGAAAACATTCATTCACACATGTTTGACACACAACCCCTGCATATTTAGATCTTCTCTCAAACACAAAACAGTGTTTCCACCTTGTCATATGGTAATACAGGAAGTGCCCCACTTGTGTTTTTAAACTTCATACACCTCTCACTGGAATTATTGGATTATTTCAACCCTGGAATTACCTATCTCTACTGAACAAGAGGTAAACGGTAGCTGTTGGCTTGAAAACTACCACTACATGACACAAGAGCTTTTTGAACATGGTTTCAATGATCAATAAACAATAATCAATTTTGAATAATATATGACCTTTAAGTAACATGAATCATTTTGTGTTTAGAGGGTGTTTAGAGCACACATTGATTAAAACTCTAAGAGCAGAGCCACAGAAACCCAGAGTGAAGCAGCTCCACAGTACTGGACAACAGCTGAACAGGCCATTCACGCTCTGAGCTCTTAGCAGCTTCATTAGGCCCTGGTATAAACACACACACACTCATTCTCTCTAGCTCCTTCTCTCTCTTTAAACCAGCTCCAATTCCCTTGTGAAACATGGGCTGAGTGGACGAGGTCACTGCTTCTAAAGGATGAGTGGGCTGAATGAAAAAACTAAACCCTTCGACATTCAAAGAATTAAAACAAAATGTACTGTCAGTGATTATATAGTTGCAACATGTTTTAATGATATACCAGGCTTTAAAGGGTCAATATTACACTATTTTTGATCTATGCAACAATGTTGTTTCCTTATCAAAAATATACCTCAAGTTGCTTCATCCACACGCGTTTAACACAGAAATCCAGTATACTGAGGTGTTATTCTCTCAAATAGAAAACACTCTGTTCCGCCTGATGTAATGTGATAATAAAAAACATACTCCACTCCATACTCCATACACCTTCACTATAATCATTTGGATAATTTCTGCCCTAGAATTGCCAATCTCTACTGAACAAAAGGTAAAAGGTAAACATTCTAACATGGCTAAATGCAATTTCAGGTAATACAGGACCTCTTATTCATATTTCAAAAAGGTGCAGTTTAAAGATGTACTATGTAACTTCTTTGATGAAGGATTCTTCACCTGCTTGTCTCTATGGGGATTTTATTGCTTTGTCTCATAGCATTAAGCTTATCTATCACTACAGAATCCAGCAGATGGAACCATCAGGCCAAGATACAGGTCAGATCTGTGGAGAGGTGAGCACGTATGTCTTTCAAGAATAAACAATAAAGATACATTTAATGCAACACTGTGGAGCATTTCTAGTAAAAGAATTACATCTCCATCTCTGAGACAAACAGACCCCATATCAGATAAGTTACATAATAAAGCACACAAACACTGTGCACTGCTTTATAGACAGCAGGTAGAGTTTATTCATTCTGTGCAGGTGTGCGTGAAGGAGTTATCTGTGCGTGAACAATGGCACAGTGGTGGTACCTGTGCGTCCTCGTAGCTGTAGCGCCCGGGGTCTTTGAGGTTCTGGCTGGTGCGCTCGTAGCTGTGGGAGTCCAGGTTGATGGAACTTGGAGCTCCTTCAGCCAGAAACTCCTGCCAGATCTCCTGAGCCCGGGACGACACCTCCTGCAACGGCCGCCGCTTCAGGTCCTGTACTGCCAACCAGAATCTGAAACAGCAGCAGTCAAAAGACTGAATGCATTATTTCTACGTACAATTAAGGGGGGGCGATACTGATAAAAACATATGTTTCTATATTTTTTTATGCCTATGACGATAATCAGATTACATTAAGGCAATCCATTAAAAATATAATGAAATGTCCCTGTTAATGTGAAGGAGTATAACATTAACCACAAATGTGCTCAAATGTCATTTTATAGCCTTATTTGGCCAGACAGCCAGATTCTGTTCTTTTTATATTTAATCAGCAGTTTTTTTTATTTTTTTACAATATTACAGATAATATGCTGGGTATTCAAATGTTGCTTATCTCCAAAAGAACATTTGCTTTAATATACCTTTTTCATTATAGTACAGAACTATATATTCACAGACTGTAACATTTATTTCTGCCCCCATAGTCAAAAACAAGCTTTTAAAGAAAAGTTATTCAAAATGACTTTTTGCTTGTTGTATTATCAAAAATATATAGAAGTTTTTTTTATTTATTTATGTTTAATTGTTTTCTAAATATTTACCAGACATTCCCTTCTTTGAACAATCTGATAAGACAGATCTTATACCATTTTTGTACAGAGGCTTTGCACAGCAACACAATCTTACAGCATCATTAACATAATTGGCTTTACACATATATTTACTGAGCAGATAATTCTCTTACTGGAGATTCTCTGAGCTGAATTCTGACTCTAGGAACTTCAGGAACATGTCTCGCCCGGCTGGATCCTTGAGCGCCTCCTCCAGAGAAAAGCCCCATTTCTTCACCCGCTGCTGGTTGGGGTCCTTACTGTAATACCCAACACAGAAAGAAATAGAGGCAACCTTTATTAGTTTTATTTATGATACAATACAATGTGGCATATCCCTCTGTATTAAGGACACTGCTGGCTCTTTTGCTTTTATCAGATCGTGACCTGCCCGATGTCTGGTGAATGCCCTGTCCCCTCTGTCCTTACCTGGTCTCCATGTCCCAGAAGGTGGTGTCATCGGTGATCCACGGGTTGGAGGGCTCCACAGTGGACACGAGGGGGTCATATTCCATGAACTGCTCGGTGTAGCCCATAAGACTGTCCGCAACCTTGGACACCTTCATGCAATGTCTGTCCAGCTGGGTGTTCAGGAAGGAGATCTGATGAAGAGGAGGACGAGGAGGTGAAATCAGGTGAAAGTGCAGTGATAGGTGAGGTCTGGAGGCTGCTGCCGGTAATGGCCCGTGGAGACGATTGCTAAAGTGTAGCTGGTTACTTACTTCCTTCTGTACGTCCTCTTTTGTGGGCTTGCGGGCCGGCTGCGAGCTGATGTGCACTGGACTGGGTTGGCTCTGGCCATCATCTGGAACGCCATATACTGACTGAAAATAACCGAGACACAAATGAATAGTGTTTTTGTTGTCATATAATTACTTCTCGTTGTAGTATGAAAGATAGATTGATTGGGTCATGCTTATGATTCTGGTTTTGTTAAAAATACAGTTGACTTAATTATTAATACTCTATATTATAATTATTTTCCAATTGTTTAAAATTATAACTGGCATAACAGAACTGAAGTTAGTACCCATCTTGGAAAGAAAACTATTCTTACAGCACTTTTTTACTCATCTATTCCAGAGGCAAACTTGACTATAAACATCACCTGACTTTGCTTGCTCACAGAAAACCCTAATAGACCGGGACTGGTTGAAGCTGTCACACTCCCTGCTGTCGTGTTGCCTCACCTTCTTCACCCTGTGTGGGTTCTTCTCTCTCCGGCACTTGCGGATGTCCATCTCCGTTGTGTTGACGCAGCCTGGCTGTGGGAGGAAGCAAGAGGCAGAGCGCGTTTTTGTGTCAGATAACACTGTTTCTCCAAACTGCATTGTCTGCCTGCCCCGGATTTACAATACAATACAGTAATGCTGTTCAGCCAAGCAACCCTCAGGGATGCTCATATGCAAAGTGATTGGCACCATATCTGATTCTGTTTAACAACAAAAACTCCTTCAGGCTGTCAGCAGCTGTCCAACTATAGTGCACCAACTTAACAGTCATTTCTGCTTGCCACCTTCTGCTCCTTTCACTTGTGTGACTACATCTTTTCAGTTTTCTTTATTTAAGTGTAAAAACATTCTGCAGCTCTGACTCACCACTGGCCGATGGACGTCCCAAAACGCCCTCTCCTGGCTGTCCAAGATCTTCCTTTCTGCCTTGTCCTTCTTTCTGTCGATTCTGTGGATGTAAGTCATAGCTCACTCATGAATAGGGCAAATAGCCCTCAGTCAAATACACTGGTCTCAGATGGACGGCTGACACTTTCGCACACAAACAAAGCCAGCAGACAGAGCCCACGGCCACACAGGGTCTTCACCTGTCTGATCTTATTGACATGCAGCAGCTGCTTTTGCCTCTGGAGGGACAAACGTCTTATGCAACTGACATTTACAGATAAGGCTTGGCTCACATTGTTTACTGCCCAGAGCTAAAATAGCAGTACTGCTTTTTATTCCCGTTATTCACCACTGGAAAATAGACATTACATAAAGTGTTTTTGTTAAGTGCTCTGTAAGTACAATTCCTGTCAGAGATGTTACTTCACATTGCTTTCCTCAGACAGGTGCGTAGGAAAGGGTCCCATAATCAGAAATTAGGGTAGTTCTCCAGTAATTTTATTTTTATGTAACTTTTTAAAGCAGAGTTCATCATCTTATTGTCTCAACGGAGAGGTTATTTCTGAAATGTACCACACTGGCAAAATCTGAGGTCAGATCTGTGGAGATTTGAGCTCATTAAGAATACATGTAGCTCAATGAATTTTCGAACAAAACACCTGTTATTTAATAATTGCTTAATAAATAAGATTAACTCATGTTGTAGCACATTCTAGACAAAACAATTACAATTACAGCCACCATAAAAGTTACACTGTGCACCTTTAAACAGCAAGATATTACAGAAATGAAATGAAGTCATGTGTTTACACTGGCTCACCAGCAGATGGAAGTCTTCTATAGACCTGGTCCAGTCATGTCCAACTACAGGGAATAACTTCAACGTGTAACCCTCTAATTATCTCTGACCTACCATCCAAATGACATAACGCTTTGACACACTTTTTTGTAGAGAGAGAGAAAAAAATAAAATACTGGAGTGCTTGTATAGAGCCACAGAGGAAGAGTGTCAGGTTAGGACATGTGGAGGTGGTTCACACGCTGCTGCATACTCACTTGACTTGAGCCTCAGCCTGCATGAAAATGAATTCCCACTTCCTGGCAAAAGCCCTCTGCAGCCGTGCAAGGTTCTCCTGCAAAGAAAAGTTTCAATTCAGTTTTTTTTTCTCAAGTAAGACAGTTGGGAATAACCATATATATCTTTGCCGTTAGTCATAAAGATGTGTGTGAAGAAAAAGTGCCTTTTAAAAAAAAAAAGATGTGTGCTCCAATTGTCAAGTCACCAGAAACAACCAATTCATCTTAAAATAGATATAGAAAACTAACTGAGAATATATCAAAAACATAACTGGCTGTGCTGTGTTTTGTTTCATTTACACATGTTTACACGTGTTTGTTATAGCTTTTATCATTAATCCGTCTATATCTCTAAAGCTCAAAATACTCGTTCCACCTTATGATGTCATGAAGAGGTAGTTTTCAAATAAGCAGATACCTTTACGTTTATTTCATCAGTTGGGCAATTCCAGGGCTGAAATCACCCAAATGATTCAAGTAAGATGTATGGAGTTTAAAAACACAGTGGAGTACATCCTGTGTAGGTCCTATAAGTATGAGCATATAAGAGCATTGTGTGCTTATAACACAACTGCCAAAAATCATTTGTCAATTATACAATATGCGGTCTCATTATTAAGAGGAAAAGAACTCAGTAGTGGTCATGAAACAGCAAGAGCTCAGACGCCTGGGGGGCATTAAATGACCTGAATTTGAGAGAAAAGGAAGTCTCATGGACAATAGTTACATCAAGCTTCTTTGGAATGTCAGAGCACAATGGAATTTCTATTGTGACACAGGGATTGTTAAAGGGCCCAAATTATGCTATTTTCTAGTCTATGTTATAATGTTCTTTCCTCATCAAAAACATACGAGGAATTGTGTTTTGTTTCATTCCATTCACGCTAACCCTGCATATTTAGGCTGACAAAACACTCTGGTCCACCTTCTGATGTCATGTGGTAATACAAGTGATCCACTGTGGTTTGAAAACACCCTCAACAGAATCATTTGGATCATTTCAGACCTCAAATTGTCAATCTTTTCTAAACAAAAGGTTAAAAAAAAAAACTGTTCAATTGAAATCTACCTCTTCATGATATCACAAGTTAAAACAAAGCATTCTGAGCTTTGGAGATGTTGACAGACTAATAAAGGATGACTGAAACGTGTGTGAATAAAACAAAACGCAACTCCAAGTATGTTTGTGATGAGGTAACAACATTCTAACATGATTTAAAGCTCACAACACTCAGTTTTACATAATATACAAACTTTAAGAAAAACATGTAAATACAACATTTAGGTTGAATAGTTAGGTTAAATAGTTAGGTTAAATAGCAGTGTACTTACAGCTTCATAATCAGCTAGCTCAAGTCTGGCTTTATTCTGCATGGTTCGCTTGCACAAGTAAATGGCTATAGGGGAAAAAGAATAAAGATTTACAATACAAAGTCAAAGCCCATCGCATCTTGTTTGCACAGAATATGAGAGATTGTAAACTTTTGACAGGGGTCTCAGCTGTGTGGATCAACACTAATGAATGTTCTGTAGGCAGCGGTACAGCAGGCACCCGTGTTGTCCCCACAAATAACAAGGCCAGAGTAAATGCCATGCAGAGAGCCAGAGATGTGAGCATCCATATATCAGTGAGTGGCTCCTTATTTTGTTAGGCTAATCTCATCCCATAGGATCTTCTATGGCTGTGCTCCTCAGGGCCAGATACATTACAGGGAATGGCCTCTCCGATCAATACTGAGTGGCAGTGCACAGCAGATATACAACTGTGTCCAAGAACAAGGGGACAGGACTGGCTCAGAGCAGAGGTAAGTAACACATGTACAGTATGTGACTCACCGTAGTCTGTGTTCTCAGGCTCCCAGCAATTTGAAGGCCAGAAATATGGAGACTGCAAAACAACAGCAAAATGTATTTAGTTATTTTAGTTTTTGTTTGCTTTATTAACCTAATATATTTATAAAGTAGTCCAGGTCAGCAGTAGGTCTAAAAATTGATCTTTCAGAGCCATGGCTTACTGTAAAAATAATTATGTTTATTGGTCATTTTTGACACCAGATTCATATAACTACCTTGAGATCAATGTGAGCTACATTTCTCTTTATCCATATTTAATTGTCTTTCGTAACTGATATTACACATTCAAAGTTCATTCCCAAGTCTATTAATTATGGATCACTCACATCTATCATGCATTCTTAATAAGGTTCAGAATTAGAACTTGGTAGTCTCTACTATATATTTAAACGTTAATCAGCCTAAAAATCCATAATAACTACTTTGAGGCGACAGCTTTTTCTAGTTCAACACTGTAACAACACTCAGGCTATTACGTCAGGCACTGCGTGCACAAATCACTCGCAAACATCAGCTGTTGAGTGTTTTCTTGGTTTAGTGTAGTATCTATTTTTAGACATCAGAGTGAAAGTTCCCATGTCAGAGATTTACAGCAAGCACGTTTGTGGATGGTGGCCAGTCCATTTCAAATGCTTGTTGAGGTTCTGATGACGCTGGCCTGTTGCGTCACCACAACATCAGAGGGAATATTTTTAGCCTGTGCTGAATGAGCAAGTGTGACACACGCTGGCCTCCTTGAGCAGCACAATAGTAGCTTTTAATCTTGAGCAGTGGAGGTGAAGTTGAAGCATTGAGAGGTGGATACAGAGAGAGGAAGAGTCTAACTGTGTGAAACAAATAGAGCCACCAAACAGCTGCTTCTGTGCCTGCCCATGGAGATACAGCTGAAGACTGTAGCCGGCTGGATTAAGATGCTAATGGGCCAGTCACAGTAATGAGTCATGGAGGAGCCCTTAGCTATCACACAGACCTGTCAAATTTTAGTTTGGATCAGAAAGAGTAAGAAAAACAACCCCTCTAACAAGAAACTCGGCTGGCCCAAAGACCCTCTTTTGCAGCCCACCTCTTGATTATGGCAGCCTCCAGCTGGGATACTCACTACCGACTTTGATGAGATAAGTAATAGGCTTAGTGAAGATTGTTCATCAGCACTAGCAATAAACATTCCCTCTGATAAACTACCATCATCAGACATGATTTCACTTAAGTAAACAGGAGAGGTCTGAGTGTGGTACTTCCCACCTGAAAACGGTAAAGCGTTCCATCATCTTTGAGTGTTAGGACGTGGTCGGAGATGGGAAAGATGTAGCCGTGTGCAGCAATGAGGCTCCCCAGGTGGATGGCTTCAGCTTTGGGGATTAAAAAGCAAAACAACAAATCATTATGTTTTTCTTCAGTGTAACTTTCTGACCTAAGATACATACCTGGATCTTCAATGTTTAAGTTTTTCATCAGCCACTGCACAATGTCCGCCCCTGTGGGGCAAATAAATACATGCATGAGTTTCGACATTGTAATTAACTAATGCAAAAGTCTTTCTGAGGCTGTAGGTCTTTCCTATCTGCATATGTCACATAATACACAGTGTGCAGCCTTCTCTCCTGGACAGTACAACCTTTGGCCCTGTGTCTAAGCTTGGCAGCACAGAGCAGTGGCCCTTAGGCCAGTGGGAGCCATGTGAAGAAATGACTCAGAGAGAGCTCCTGGCAGAAAGGGAGCAGTCCCAACCCAGCGCTGACTCATATCACACACAAACAGATGAAGAAATACAGTGTGTATACTCTGAGGCTCAGACAGAACAGAGCGGGAAAAAGCAGCCTTTACCCGCTGACAGGGGCAGTGTAAGGCCACAGGCGCTTTTCTCACAGGCCTAGATCTTATCAGCAAAGACATCATCTGCCTGTAACTGTACTGCCACCAATTTACATAAGCCTAAAAGGTCATGTTTGCTTTACTGATTCTGCATGTTGTCCCCAAGCATTATTATTGAGAGGCAGCACACATATGTAACAATTCCATGGAAATACAGTGGAAACCAGCCCTTGCTCTGTGTGTACAGCAGTGCACATGAACTGCACTTACCTGATACAACACTGGGAATCTTTGAGAGGAAACTTTTGACAGTTCTGATGGACACGCCTCCTGCTTTTTCATCTTGTATTCTTGTGACAATATCTTCAATCTGTGGAGATGCCCATGGAATTTTAGTACAGTGTGGATTCACAACATGTCTTTGATTTTGAAAGAACAGTACAAAACACAGGAATGAACAAATGAAAACCAGAACTGCTGCATAGAAATAGAAAACAGGTCAATGACAAAACTGTAGTCACTAGTGTAAAGATAGAAAAGTGACATGACAAATAAGGCAACCTTTAAAAATAGGTTGCTGTATGCTTGACCTACTTGGCATATGTGATGGATACACTTTGAACCATTAGGTAACTAAAGCCGGAAATGTTTTAGCTTCTAATTTAAATAAAAGTTATCAGATGGAATGACCTATATATATATATATAGTTTTATTATGTTTTAAATATAATAAAAGTGAGAAAAGTGAGAAAAGTAGATTATGTTTCACAACAAAAACGCAGTGGGTTGCAAGTTTAGTTTCGTACCATAGACTGTATATATGATTGGACATAACTAACACATGCTGCTGCTGCGTGCCAAATAGGCAGCGCAACAGGAGGCTCTTCTTAAAATGTTCTTATGATGTTCTACATGATCCTGATTTTTTTTTCCCTGTTTTGTCCATCAAAAAATCGTATTCTGGCTCCAGATTTGCTCCTATAACCATTAGCATCATGAGCCTCATCTGAAAGTCCCTCATCTGGGACTTTCCCTCAACAGATCATATGAATTAACCAACAAATGCACTTGATCTGATCTTATATCAAACTGTTTCACAAATTCACATCAAGCATTGCTGTGATATCAACTAAAACAATTTGTTTACCCAACACAACTCCCATTTGTATGATAACAATGCATTGATTTATTTAACCACTGTAACACGCCTCTGGTCTGAATAGCTTTGTCCAATTGAAAAAGCCTGGCGGTGCAATTCCCCTGAGCTCTGATAAGCATCACACCTCTGTCACACATCAGCCTCCTAAAATTAGTCTCGGCACCGCTCAGCTCTCAGCCACTATGCCCCGCGCACCCTAAACACACGGAAAACAACAGGGGGTCATCCAAGGACAACAAATACTCCAACAGAAACTATGTATATCAGATAAATTCTAAGTATTTATGATCTGCCAGCGTCTATATTGATGTAACTCCAGACAGAATCTTACTAGAAATCGATTTACATCTGAAAACATCTTGATTTTGCACACTCGGCGGTATTATCAGGAGCAAGCCATATGTCATACAGTAGCTTCCATGCTCGTTGCAAAGGCTATTAAATTCTTTATGGCTCTCTAAGCAGCTGTCTAGTAAGTACACTAAAAGGTCTGCACACACGCGCACCTGCACCACACAGCGCACACAGGATATCCCCAGAGACATGACACAAACAAATTCCTCTCACCTTGCCTAATTAAGTTACATTGCATTTCTTTCATACACGCTTACAGTTGGTATAGGATCAGGGCAAAATGCTGAGGTGAGGTTGGGGCCGTGCCAGGCTACACTTTCTCGCTCCTTAGCCGGCTGGTTGCTTGTTCCCGGAGTCATTCATCATTTAACGCAGCATTTCGGTGAGTGAAGTCCTAGGTCAAGCAGGGAGGCTTTAAAACATTGAACAAAGTTAGGGTGTGCACTTTACTGTACGCTCATAAAACTCCCGTGTATACATTAAGCATTTGTATTTCAGATGGTTACTACATTTAAGTACAGCTTTAGTTACTGTAGGCCTGTATAGAATTGTAATATACATATATAACATGCTGTGACGATGTACTTTTCATTTCTTTGTGAAAGTCTAGTTAAACAGCATGGGAATTTTCATCTTCTATTTGAGATTAATTGGCTATGATTAACTAATACATCAGCTCACATGCTTGTAAAAAATGGGTCTAATATTGGATATGTGAAATGGCCTGATATTTTCTTCTTTGTTTGTTTGTTTGTTCTAGTACTGCAACTACTTTCAAAAGAATATCAGAAACGCAGTGCCCTTTTTTATTTTACTAGTACTTATATTGGAGTAAATAAATACACATGTTAAAAGCAATTTTATGTGCTTGTTCTATTAAAAAAGCCTATTCAGGCTGTTTATAAATTAAAAAAGATAGCACAGGCTAAAAATGATCTGTTGTGAAATTTAGAAAACAGTTAAACCTGTAAAAATGAACAGTATTTAATTTCTCGTTCTGCTTAAGCTGCTTGAGTTGTAATTATTCTACTGCTTTTAACACACAACAAAGATATATCAGCATGAAACGTGGAATAAATCCTTAACCATGAAATGAGACTGCTTTTCTAGACTTAAAATCAGCTTTTCAATTTATGACAAATGCCTTCTGGAAAGGGTATTATAAGGATAACATCCTCCTACATTGTCTTTTAAAAACACCATCGCCATCAGTTATTAGTCCTCACAGGCTGAGCTTTAAGAGGGTGATTCATTCTCTAGCTTCATAAATCTACAAACACCTTGATATACACATACTTACAAAGGAAAGGTGGAAGTGTACAGCAGAACAATTACCAGTCTCCCACCATAAGCTTAACAGAGTGTCTCAACATGAATTATTGAGCATCCACAATAGAGAATTACTGCATGCTCTGGCTCCATAAATCTCCCACAGAAAGGTGCAGGATACAGGGGAATAATCCGAATGTGCCCTCTCCATTGTGAACAGCGCACAAAGCTTTTGGTATTTTAGGCCTTGTTCGCCTACATGGATGGGCCCCTAAACTGTTTTGCATGGGCACAATCAGAAACACAACAGATTACCACACTAACACACTCCAGTCTTCCTTTCACAGACAAACCTGCTGTAGAGATGATGCTAAAGCTTTTGTAAACTCTTCAAATCCCCTCAAGACATAACAACATGGAGAGGATTAAGTCCTTTTGTTGTTTTGTGTAATGGCCCTTGGACTACAGATGCATGTAAAGAAAAACGTGTTATCTCCCATAGGATATCGGCAGACTAGGTGTACGTGGAACAGCTACAGTTCATGGTGTGCATGGTATCTTGTGCATGTACAAGTTAATGGGTTTGCGGCTTGGCTTGGGCCATTTTTGAGAGCCAAATGCTGCTGCTAGTTGATGATAACAGCACTTTGCCCCATGCCACAAAGCTATAAATGATTATCAGGAGAACACTTGTGTATCTAGCCTCTGTATGTTTGCATCTGCAGGATAAATGTTTAAATATGCTGTAATGTATTGCTGTGTGTGTGGGTGTTACTGTTGTTAGGTGTCTTATCTGTAATGGTTCTGAAGACAGCCCTCCTCTCTGACACTAGAACATGCAAAAGGGCTCAGGTTATAGCCTACAATAAGAAGCAACTGCTTCATTGCACTGAACTATGCACTGTTTCATGCTCTAAACATCATTTTTCTAAGACAACGACAATCAAATCTTGAATCTTTAGCTAACAAACACCAAACCAAATCTTATTTGTAAACATGTTAAGTTTGGCGATCAATGTACTAGTCATTTATTTTTTCATGTATGTTTGGCAGCCTGAAGATGCTACTTGGATGAGTGGCAAAAACGTGTCAAGTAATTTAACATTCTTAATTTTTGGTCATGGAACCGACCTGGACGCGAAGTATTACCAAAACATAACGCCGGGTTTTATATTAGCGAAGAAATGTTTGAACTAAAATACACTCATAATTATTTGACCACAACTGCATCCAAAACACATCATTCATCAAAAGTGGCCTACATGATAACAAAAGCAGCCAAATAGCTCACGAAAACCTTCAAACTTACGTCTATCAAAATACACAGACCGATCATTTCAACGGATGTTTTACGTGGTTCTGGTTCATGGAGAATCCAGGGTTGCCAGATCTGCGGTTTCCCCATGAGTTTTCCCGCCTGGAGCTGCTCGGCCTTGGGACAAGGACATGCTCATAGACATGAACGCTGCGGTAAGTCTCCCGAATAATTACATTCGATACATAATGCAAATAGCATTAAATGTATGTGGAATACATTTAAAATTACCAAGAACAAACACGCTGAAATGTAATAAACACTGAAAAGTAAAGAAATTACGAGCACACAAATAATAATAATAATAATGATTATTGTGCTATTGTGCGTAGGTGAAGGTTGCAGTTGTCATTGATTAGAAATTAAAAATGTGTGTATGACCGAAGTTCACACATCGTTTATCTCATACTTTCAGATGGAGGGCAACTCTATGGGTTTTGAAAGAAAGAGAAACTGGAAACTGGATTAGGGCTAAAAGTAACCTACTCTCAACTCACAACTTTTGCTGCTATAACAGGAAAATATGTTCTCTTAATAAACTTGTGCTGATAGTGAAGATTTAAACTTTTTGAAAGTTTTTGTGGGTAAACCTTGTAATTACATTACATTGATACTAATTGTAAACTATGTTTAACCTAAGTTTACGATTAGTATCAGTGTAAAGGTAATGGGAATCCTAATCCTGACCACTCCTCTATCTCATTATGTTAATTGAATTTATTCATGTGTTTTGTTTTTTCCAAGGGGAGACAATCAAGTGCAACATAGATCTTGAAGGTAAGGAAGACTGCTGTTTGTACAACATTATGTCTTACAAAAGTAGTTGAACCATAAATAGACTGGTCTCTGAGAATTCTGAAAAACGCTTATAAATTCATTCATCCAGTTATCTACCTAAGAGTTTGGACTCTGGATCATAGGCATATGCCACACTGAATACAATGTAATATTAGAATCTACTAATATCATCATTTATTACAATGATAGAGAGAAAAGCACGTCTTCTTCTATTTTTTCAAGCAGTTTATTAAATTAACTTTGGACAGGTACATGAGCTGTCATGCAGCACTGTTTTGATTTCTTCTTTGACCCCTGCGCTGTTGCGCCTGCATACGGAAATGTGTTCCAGCTGGTGTGTGGCGCCCGAGGGAATGAGGTGAGAATAAAGCGCTCCCTCTCAGCTCTGCATGCCAAGTCATGATTTGAAAACTATGGGAGATTTGCTGTACAATGGGACATTGGGGATGACGCTGACAGCCTGGTGAAGTATCTGTGAACTTAAGTGACTGGGAAAGCCCTGACAAGGAAGCAGTCTGTAACAGCCTGGGAGTTATGAACACATTTAACAATTAGAGATACCTAAGAGGCTGACTTTCATCATCTGTTTGCTGTCATCATAGTACCAAACCAAATGATGCTATATTTTCAGTACGAGCAAAACATTTGCTTGTCATAGTGGTTTGACTAGAGACATGTTCACTGATCCATCTCTTTAGTAAATTGCCTTCTCCACAG
>KN519054.1:0-28285 GCA_000787155.1 Scartelaos histophorus
TATCATCAAATAACTCTAAAATAACTTTTTTTAAAAATAGCCGCCCTTTGCTTTGATCACTTCACACTTGATCACTTTGATTGCTTTGCACTCTTGGCATTTCTTGGCCCTAACATGGCATCCCTGTGAAGTGAAACCCATTTCAAGAGGTCACGTCATTGGGCCTGAGGAGAAGGCCAAATGTAACAAATGACAAACTGTAACAAAGCAAAGTGCAGCTACTATGGATTTGAATATAAAATATTAACCTTGTTTTCTTTTCTATATAATTCCATATATATTGCACATTATATTTGATGTATTCTGTATGTATCTACAATCTGAAATGTAGAAAACATAATGACAAAAGAAAAAACATTGAATGAGAAAGTGTATTCAAACTTTTGACTAGTAGAGTATGTCATAGTTCAACCCTGAGTAACTGAAACACCATGATATGATGTCTTCTTTAATATAAAACCCTCATCTCCACTCCAACAATACCCTTAGTGTTCATATTCCTGGGCTACGTGAGTTCTTCTGAGGACAAGAGTGAGACAGGCTGTGAGAGCGTGTAGCGCTGTTCTTACCAGAGAAGAAGAGTGCTGGAATGACAGAGGGCGGCACAGCTCACACAGCAAAACCTGCCAAAAACAGGACAAACACACGGATCAGGGTCACATTAAACATTAATCACCACTCTGGGCAATGTACGCACCTTATATTCTCTATAAAAGATTCATGGCACCAGTATGTCCTTACTACAACTGCACAATACCTATAATGTGGATGTTCAGCTGTTTTCATGCTCTATTTTCAAGAAACAATTATGTCTAATATGTATGTAAATAGTAATTAGCACTAACTAATATCTTGATAATGGCTGTGATGATTATTAGCAATAATTAAAACATAATGCAATATAATAATAATGATAATAATAATAATTATTATTATTATAATATAATATAATATAATATAATATAATATAATATAAATAATCCATATTTCAGGGCAATAAAAGCAACCATAATGAAAAAAACATATTGTCTATTTTAAGATTACATATTGGATCTTTTTTGGAAAAGTACAGAGCTATGGGCAGAAATATGGGGTTGGGGCAAACTTAACTTTCTTAGCACTCAATCTTCAAATGCAAAACAATACGGGATTACTCATATAACATTCTGTTAAAATACAACTTAAGATAATGAATATGGTTAAAAGCTCACCAAAGTCCAAATGACATAAAATGTCCCCATAAAACAATTGTAGGACTTAAACCAGACTGTAAACATATGACATTTCTTTCTGAAATAAAGATAATAACATTTTAAACGACAATACCTCTACTGGAGAAACAAGTAAACATTTTGCCACTTATCTGCACCACCCAAATCTGCCTCATTTATTTGCTTCACTCCATTGCAGCTAGATTTTTTCCCACACTTTTGGCTTTTTGCAATTTTTATCAGAGCTGCGAATGGAATCAACGCCATTCTTTAAACACAAAACGCACTTTGCCCAAGTGAAGCTATTCTGTTGGACTTTTTATTTTAATATCACAATTGCTGCTATAATTTATTGCCATTCGAAGACATTGCCAGGTTAGTAAAGTAAAACCCCTTTCAAAACAGCTGTGGAAATGCACCCTGTGTTATTGAAATAAGAATTCTAGGTTTTTTAAGCTTCTCCTAAGAATATGAATAAAACATGGTTCATCTGAAATACAATGTAAAACCAAGCAGTTATTTCAGGCTACAGCTGACGCGGCTTTTGGCTTCCACATCCTACTGCGAGAGCTAGAATCTATGGGGTAATGTGACCGGAGGTGGGTTACATCTACTCACTTACATTTACTCACTTGTTTACCGCGTCTTGAAAGCCCATGCAGGATGGGAAAAAAACGTGTAAGCCACCATTATGTTAAAAATAATCAACTTGTACTTTTAGAGTATTTTTCTAGCAGCATACTTTAACTAATACAGTATTTTTATTGAAGTAAGAGTAAGACAAGGGACAAAATCTTTATGATGACAATATGTTTTTAGGACTTTTTAAAAAGATTGTTTGTAAAGTGTAGCCCACTTTTTGTCCTCTGTCAGTGTGCCAGGAAGTAGTAAGAGCTCAGCCTCATCCTGCTTAAACCACCTATGCAACACAATATGCACAAAGAGGTCCCCACAGCACCTTTTACACAGCGCTGGAACCATGGGTGCCATATGAGGTTACAACCACAAACTCATGGGTGTGTTCCCAGTATGCATGTCTACATTTTCCTCTTGGACACGCTGTCCTCTTTATAGAGTCAGTACATCTTTTTGGGTGAGGGGATCCTAGGTCACAGTGAAGATATCCTGAAAGAGCCTGTACCCAATTAATTGTTTTCCCGTGTACTTGATCAAAATTCATCTTGCCCCAGAAAAAGATACAGTGTTAGCAAGAAAAAGATCTGTGTTCTGTCAGCATCTAATTGTAGGGCTGATTTTGATTATTTTCTCCAAATAAAGTAATTTAAATTTACTACAAGCCCCTTTTTACCACAGACCTATAAGAGAGCAATATAGACATGCTTTGTGCAGCTCTTCATATGTACGAGTTAATATAAAGCTTATATGGGCCTATACTGGAGATTTAAGGCCAATAGCTGATATGCTAAAAATTCCAAGATACATCAGTCTATTAATAGTTTTATGGTCTAATAATCATTGAAGTATGCTGTTAGCATGGCAATTGTTGCTAACTTTGCAGTTATGGTAGATAATCTCATCAATTGGTACTTAACAGTGACATCACACTGGGGTTGTTCTATATGTATCTCTAATGGTGGTATGTTTAGGATTATCATGGTGAAACAATGCACGGATTAGCGAACAATGTCTAAAAAGTGTTAAGATTGTCTGAGAACTCAAGGAAAAATATACAATAGATTTAAACAACACATTTTTAGAATCTTGTGATCAATATGACCAACTGAAAATCTGTTGGCTTATGGCTGTAACGTTACCTGAGAGGCTTTTTCAAGAGTACAAAATCAGTACAAAATTGTTGTGTTTCCAGTTAAGCTAGTTCTTTATGGTCAGATTGTGTTAAAATCTAACAAAGCCACAGACAGCGTAGTTCTTACAGTTATCACCACACCTACATCAGCTGCAAAATATCAATAAAAGCATGTATAATCAAATCCGTTAATGGCAAATTAAGAGAAATTAAGAACAAGATTTATAGCCAAGTGAAAGAGAAGGCATTAATTGAGAAGACAAGTGAACAAGTTATGGTTGCCAACACATGCTAATCACTTTCCATCAGACTTAATGGCAGCTCTAATGAGACGCTCTTTCCTCCCTGTGTGTTTTGTCTCTGTCTGCTTGTCCCGCACTTGTCACCATAAATTCACAAGCAAAAAGCCATGGCACACTTCCCCAGCTAAGAGCCTATAATTGTTGTAATAATAACATGACAGTTAGGTGCCTATATTAAATGAACACAAAACTTCAAGGTTTAGTATGAGAAGTAAAAGGCTAAACTATTACACTGATGTTAATTAATTAAACATAATTCATCGCATTACAAAAGATGCATATTAGCGTGTAAATGTCAAAATTAATGCGATTTTGAAAAAGAGCCCTAGTATGTAATGTTCATCGCTTTTACTGCTATTGTAATGTTAATTTATTGATAATAAGACAGCAAAGGAGAATTCTGTCAACTGGACAATGTTTTTCTGGTTGAATATGTTGGACATAGCTAACAAACTGTAAACAAGTAGGTGTGTTAGTTTCAGAGCAGTTTCAGTGTTGTTAACTCATCCCTTCAGGCAGATATAAGCCGGTGTCCTCCAGCATTCTGACTGAAAAAACAGCTGGGAGCTTGGATGAGCTGCAAAACGTATTCAATCAAAAACTTTTGTCCAGTTGACAGAATTTAATATCTTGTTTGCTATGGGTCCTACCTGAATGATTGAGGAATTTCACAAACTTGTTAATAAGACATTAATGATGAAGTTTATGTAATTTGGTTTCTCTCATTTGGGTTGCCAGTTCCAATGTCTAAATCCAAGCTAAAAGGATTCTCTCTGATCTGAATCCTCACTTCTTAAATCCCAGCAACTACAGCCAATCATTAGATTTAACTCTTGAACAATTATTTTTAAAAACAATTGAAGTTCAATAAGTTCTAATACTGACAATACTTGATAAGGAGCCTCTAAGCACCAGTAGCACTCTGTACACATTCCATAGTCTTTGCGAGGACATGATGATCATTGAAGGGTAATAATTAGCTTTGTCCAAGTATAACATTGAAAGGAATGTTACTTGGCGCTAGAAGCAGACATTCAAATCTATTTTTACCTTACTCTCCATCTTGCATGAGGCCCAGCAAGCCTCCACTTCACAGTCTCACATAGTTTAGCTGGGTGTAAACCTGATGTCATGATGCATTGCTATTCTCTGCTCTTTAATGTGTGTTTTGATGAGGAGTGGCACACGCAGACAAAAATGAAGAGAAAGTGTGCCAGCCAGGCAGACAGAGAGTTCGGCATAAAACACCCACCGATACTCTGTTGCCATGGAGACCAGAGTTATATTTGACAATGTGACGCACGTTTTAAGCATTCTCTCTGCTCTTTCCCATCTTCATTGCTCAAAGTGCACAGAGTTTAAATTATGAAGCCTTTTCTTCACAGATATTAAGGCAAAGTGACAATAGAGCCTGGGGACTGTGCTGGACTATGACACAGTTCATAGACCAGACGTGTAGTCAGTTATCCTGGCCTCACAGCAGTGTCAGACATGATTAACTAATGAATGTGTCTGACAAGCCAATCATGAAATGGGATCTATTCATTTCATCATTTCATTTCAACAAATGCGTCAAAACCGGCTGATTGTTGGCAGAGCTAGAAAAACTACATAAGTATTGTTTTGAGTTACGCAATTCAGGATTAGCAAGCAAAGTGTTGTCTCCTGCCAAGACAATCTTTAAAGAATCTGATCTAACCTGGCAAATGTAATTAGTAACCCAGAAGCACTTTGAGAGATAGACCTCCACTAAGGTATTGTTGCAATGGTAAACAAAAATGGCTGCAGCTAGATGAGAAGGGTCTAATTCATTTTTGACATTTTCATTTAACAATGTCACTATCTTTGTTATAAAAGGGCTTTTTGCATGCGTTTTAGAATCTGTATAGTCAAGATAATAATTACAATGATCAAATAAGACTAAAATGATTTTTTGCAGTTGACTAAGATGCATCTACAGAACACATATATGAATGGGCATAGCTAACACGCTAGCCACAGCATGCCAAATAGGGAGTGCAGCAGAAGGCTCTTCCGGCTCCTTCTGAGTTACATTAGGATCTTCTTACCCTCTCTCTAAGTGCTGCTGTGAGCCTCATCATTCTGGTCGTAAAATGCTTGTATTAACCTGCTTTACATGATCCAGAATTTTTTTTTACAATTTTGTCAGTCAAAAAAAAACCTATTCATAACATAAAGCCTGGCTGAAGATTCGTTCCTGTAACCGTGAGCATCTCGAGCCCCATTTGAGCGGCGCTGCATGTTGTGAGTGACGTCACACTCGCTTAGTCCACTTCTTTGTCAATGGATGCAACAATGCAGTTTTCCCACGATTCGATACATATCTCAATATGGGGTCAAAATATCGATTTGATATGTTTTAAGGAAAAAAAAAACTTGTAATATAATAACACTATTAAACAATGCATAAATTACACTCAATACATTATAATATTATAGAAATGTCTCAACAGTCCGTTTTCTGATTAAAACTTCTACGCAATCTTTTTCTCAGACTCACATCGGTAGTCATGGGTGTGAGTACGAGTGCATTTGTTTAAAGCTGATATAAAGCCAAAAGCAATTATAAAGTATTTAAAAGTCTTTGTCCTGGGTCAAAATAAATGACAGGGAGCGACATGTGCATATCGACCAAACATGTATCGAATCGTGACACAGGTATCGAATGATTCAGTACATCCCTATCAGTTGACTACCTGCTATGGGTTGAATCACTGCAGCCCAGTTGCAGGTCACAACATTTTATCAATGACCCTTCATACAAACCCAAATGCTAAAACGCTAAAGGCCACATAATACTTAAGTAGCACGATGTTGAATTTTGCACTTGTTTGGCAGCTTGTTCTCGGCACATAAGCTGAGAAGAATTTTGTTGGGCAAAGCAGTCTGGAAACGAATTCCTTTCAACAAAAATAAAATAAGACAAAATGATCCAAATGCGTCAAGTAGCTGCTATTTATCTCTGAAGTGTCTATAGAACAACTTAATGTAGATAAATATTCAAACACAGACATTCTGGACTAATTATAACCTATATTGATTTATATGTCTAACAAGGATATCGGCTGAACCAATATTTGCAAGCTGAGATTTGCTACAGCAATTTTTTTCAGCGTTGAAGTCTATATCTGGTGCCAGTGCATTCCTTGTCTTAACTGCTTCCTCTTCCTCTTTTTTAACTCAAAAACAAAATTTCAGACATTGCTATGACAACATATATCTATTTTTTTTTAAATAAATAAAAAATATATGGATTTGGAGTATTTAAAGAATGATATTGCTTACTTATTCCAGTTGTCACTACCTGGATACTGATGAAACGCTGCATCTCTCTGTGACCATTCTGTAGTTTTTTGGTTGGTGTTCAGTGTGCTCTCTGTCAGACTCTCTTCCTGTCTTCTTTTGTGCATGTGATGTGAGGTTTGTCTGGGGTTTTGTGGTTTTCATGTGCTCCAAATGCCCATATCTGTAACATGTATGCAGCTATAAGAGGAGCTATAGGCGCTATATGAGGCAACAAACAAAGGTATGGTGAATGAATGAAGTGAATGGTATGAATGGCGAGAAAATGAATCCTTTCTAAACAAGATGAACTTCAAGTACTCTAGAGTGGCTTGCTTTTAGTTGCATCTGTATAGCATTCATATTTGTCATATTGATGGGAGGTTTGATCACTAAATGTTATAATATGAATACATTTTGTACATAATTCAGACTTTCAGATGTTTTAAAAATTGAATGAAACAACCAAACTCCTCCCACAACCACATTTCAAATAGAGCTGCTAACTTGGGCAACACCTGGAGGACGAAAAGGGAGAGTGATCGGGAAGGAGGATGGGGGCGGGGCCTGGGACGAACAGTGTGATTGGTCTAGAAGGTCTCCACACTTCAAACTCCGCTCTGCAGCCACATGTTTGTTATCAGAAACACCTGGCTGTAGTCAGGGCAGTATTGTGTAATGTCATATAATACTTGAAACTGCAGTGGCCACTGGAACACACTCAGTTTTTGTCATTATGTACAATGATGTGTTGCCAGCTCACCACAATTCTAACTTTTGATAGACTGACCATCAAAAGAAAATTTTTTTGGTACAATTGCAAAAAAGTTAAAATTCATGTAGATTTTTTTTCTCACTGAAAATGGCAACTTGTTCAAAACCTCAGAACAAACGTTGATCAAAGACTACAGATTTTTTTCCTTTTACGCCAAGGGACTGTTTTTCTTCTCTTTGATATTTTAGCGTTTTACCCCAATCACCCATAGTGCACTGCAGCTGGGCGTTGTGCTTAGATGTGATCCTCTCGAATAAAAAGCACTCGCTAAATGGATTTGGGCCTCTTAATATGCAGTTTTTCCAGTGATTTGTTCAGTCCATTAGGGAAAATAAAACATTACTGAAACCTATTAAAATTTACTTCTAGGGGACATTAGCAAAACAGGCTAAACAAATTAAAGTACAAATTATCGACATGGAATACACTGCTTGACATTTACAGTGATTTGCAATTCATAGTGTGAAGCAAACAAGTCCATATTGAAAATGTTTAACAAATTGTTACCAGAGAGATACTTTTTTATAAAAGTAAACTTTTACAGTAACATTTGGAACCTTTGGCTTTCAAATAGCACAAGTAATTTGGTTTTGACCTTCATTTCTTTTTTGAAAATGTTTAAATTTCTCTCTAATTCAAATTTTAATTTCACATTACTTAGAGAATCAAGTAACATATTCCCCTTTAAAAACAGGTTGTTAAAGATCTCCTATTGCACAAAATGGATCTTTGAGAGCTTTAAGCCATGTTATAATGTTGTTACTTCATCAAAAACATACAAGGAATTGTGTTTTATTTCATTTACATGTTTGAGTTAACCTGCATTACTTTAGGCTGTCTACATCAAGTTCAGAATGCTCTTTTCCACCTTGTGATGTCATGTAGTGGTAGTTTTTAAGTTAACATCTACCTTTTGTTCAGTAGAGACTGGGCATTCCAGGGCTAAAATTATTAAAATGATTTTCGTGAAGGTGTATAGAGTTTAAAAACACAGTGGAGTACTTCTTGTATTACTAAATAACACTGGGGAAGTACTCGTAACTAATTTTGAACCATGAGTGAATAACATGTTTTAGAATAAACTGTAAGCTCCGCCCACTTAGTCCATTCACTCACTCTGCTGTTGAACCATAACAGAGAAAAAAAAAATTCTACATGGTTCTCATTCAACAACGTTTTTGATTGAATAAAATTGTGTGTCCCTGGTTGCTGGTTCCTTATGGTTCTCACCCAACAAAAGGCCCTTTAAATATATGTAAGTAATATCATTCCATCTAATCTTTTGCTCACAAATAACTTTACAATACTATGAAACACATTTTGTTGAAATAGAAGAAACAAACATGTCAAGGTTGGGATAGGCATTTTTAAATCAGGGTCTTAATATTTTAGTAAAGATACAGTATCAGACAGATCTAATATTGTCATTATTGCTTGGAGAGATTGTTGGCTAGAACTCTGGTGTTTGTTGACAGTAATTACAATGGAGTGTCACTGTCCCATTATCGGCTTGTTATTCCTAATGAGCCTTTAAGAGACACACTTACACTTGATAGCTTACTCTAAAGGCCAAGCTAATGATTTTTAAAGTCCTTCTGAAGCCAACATGGTCGACATGTCTCAGGCTGGGCCCTTGACATTTGCTTAAAGTCTCAGTCCAGATTTTTTCCCATGTAATTGGTCATTGTTGTATATTGTATAAGCAGCTCCTGAATTAGAAAGCGTTCTACTGTCTGTTTTATAATGAGGAAGTGCACATTAGCATGCTAAGTGCGGTTAGCAAAACTCCGTGCTGGTCTCTGGTCTGGTTTCAGTATCCCGAATAAGCCAGTATCCTGGTTATGAAAAACCGGGATATTGTAGCTGGGATATTCTGATAGTAACCGGGATAATGTGGCATGTACACGCAGTATTCTGCATACGAGTGTGCTTGCGTCCAAAAGACAAACAAATATGGCTGCAGTAAATTCACAGAGAAGCTCGGGCATGTGGTCAAATATAAGGACCAAGGAGGAGGAAGGAGCAGGGAGGAAAAAAAGCTATCGCTGCTTTAGAATTATTAACACCTTTCAGTGCTTTCATATCAATGGAAGCCAACATAAATAAAGTGACCATCCATGAGTAAAAAGAGCTGTGCTAAACCTGCACACCCTGACATGCACACTATGACCTGCACAAGTATGACCTGCACAGGTATGATCCCTGAAAAGTGAAACATGAACCATCTCCAGTGTGATGTACGCACAGAGCAGACGCACCATCAGCAGCACATCCCTCTGTCACAGAGAGAACACTCATATTCCACTGAGTCCTGACCTTTAGTCCAACAGAGGCTGATGCATCAGCGGCAAAAGGAAAAGGCTGTTTTTTTCAATGCTTACAGTTTATGCAAATGAGCCATGCAGTTTAAAGTTTCATTTCTATAAAACATAAACAAATGTGCGCAAAGCTTCATTAAACACATTATAATCTCAAATGGGCTGATGTGACTCTACAGTAATTAGGGTTTATATGTTGTAAAGTTGAGTTTATTCATGTAAAAGATTTGAATTAAGAATCCTTTACAATTGTTTGATCTGGGCAGTGGATTGTGGGAAACCTCATAGCCCCGTACTGCTGGTTACGAACCTCCTGAGCTTCCTATGCTGAAGTAGCTCATGGCCGTTCGTATTTTTCCTGTTTTATATGAGTGCATGAGTATTCCGGTTTCTCAGCACGGATGAGAAACTGCCAAATACTGCCTGCACTGATGTGCATGTGAACACACTCAATGCTCTCTACAGGATCCTTGAAAGGCATAAGGTAAGTGAGGAATAACTTTGGACAACTGTTAAAAATGTGAAAAGCATAACTAGTTCATTATAAAAGTACATCAGCGACAGAGGAGATGAGACTCAGGCTTTCTAATGAGGTACAACTTTAACATCCACCAGGAAAAACTTCTTGTTACCACTCAACCACTGGCAGTCTGCTCACCCAATCAAAAGTATCTGTGTGTGTCATCATAACAAGAGTGACCACCTGCCTCACCTGTCTCACCTGTCACTGGGAATCTGTCACTGCGGTGAAGGTCTAGGGTTCAGGAGTTTTGTTAAATGTAAAAATGTAAAAAAAAAAAAAAACTTATCTGGTAACTTGAAAACAAGGTGGAAGAGAGCATTTTGAGGAGATGCAGAAAGCCTTAAGTATTAAGATAAATTTGGCTTTTGAAACTCAGAATCTCCAAATAGTAAACAACAGATCTTATATAGATTATTATATATAATATTATTTAAGAGGGCTCTGTTTCTGAAAATGAACCCTCCACAAACAAAAACCTAAACAAATCAATTATTCTCTCTGCATCACATTTCTGCCATCTGTACCCACCAAACTTCATCTTTAAAATAAACTACCCTCTTCATCACTCATTAGTCTTTGTCCATCTTGTCTTTCTTGTTTCAATCAGCAGTTTTGTTTTGTTTTTCGCTATACCCAGGTTTGTGAGCTCTCCGAGTACACCGGCAGGGTAATAACTCTGCAGTGTGAGACAGAGGAGATGAGACTCAGGCTGTTAAAGAGCCCGTACCTTTGGAGATGGAGCAGATAAACACTGTGTTTCTGGTGGCACAGCTAATGATGTCGGCTTACTGTGTGGAGCTGTCAGAGCCCGAGGGAGCCGGTGGAGCCGAGAGAGCCGAGAGCCGCTGAACTCCCAGACATGAGACCGGAGACGGGGGCCTTTGTCTGTCGAGACAAACAAACATAGAATCAGGGTTATCATAGGTTTACTGGACTATACAATTGGATAACATTCTTTTTAAACTCCTTTCCTTTCATCTCTCTTATGTTTCATTTAAAGATTCTTTTTTGTTATTAATATATCATTATTATTTCCTTTTTATTCATTTTGTGTGTTTGACCAGTGGATGAAGTGTATCTTGACATTCAGTTGTTTTCTTTGTAATATATGTGATATAATGCACTCTGGTAGTGTTTAAAATCTTCCATAAACAAAGGGAAAAAATAATAACGCATCATTGCAATAGTGTTAGCTGTAAGAAGTTAAAGCTACAATATGTAACTTTTTTGCATTGCATACCAAAACATGCGTCCTTACTCCACAAGTCAGACTCTTATTTGACCTAAAGGACGGCTTACTACTCCTGCTTGTTCCTATGGCTATAATATTCCACAATTCCTGCTTGTTTCTGTGTTCTTCCTATGGCTATAATATTCCACAATATGGTATAAAACTCACCTCTCAATGGGGAATATTATGAAATATGGTTTTAATTTCCTATCTGCATGTTAACTGACTTTCCCCTCCAAAAGGTTACGTACTGTAACTTTGAAGACTATACTCCATTTTGAACCATGAGTGAAAAACACGTTTGAATTAGAAATTTTAGCTCCATCCACTTAATCTCTCTCGCTCTATTGAACCATGACAGACAAACAACTGTCTGGGAAAATGACATGGTTGATTGGACAAAACACAGGCCTTGCTTCCATTTGTTGGCTAATGGTTGTAGCTCCAGGTCGTCTTTTAGCGGAGGAAAAGCTATTCAGTGCAACGCAAGATGAAGAGTGAGCACAGTCTCAGGCGAAAACAAGATAGAAGACACAACAAGCAGATATAAATGAAAGTCTTTTCTCGTGAAAATCAGACATGATCTTGTAATAATACCTGTATTTCTAGTCATGGCAAGTTGGCACATGTTGACCCGACATGTAAAAATTGTAGCCTCTTTAACATTGTAACCTCCATTCACAGCATTTTTAGATAATTAAACGGGTAACTTGTTTGCTTCACATGGAAGTTTGACCCATCCATCAAAACTGCAGTCAAAAGCATATCGAATCACAGTCTAACACCTATTTGCAGCTAATGTGATCAATGTTCCTGAAGGGTGTGACGCTAACAAAAGGGTCTGCTCTGTCTAAAGTTCTGTTACTTCAGTTAGTCAGCTCTTTACGGTCATATTAAAGTTTAGGTTTAAACTATAAGATGAGTTGATTTGTACTGTTGAACAAGTCTGTCTCAAATAAAATTATCGTCATAATCTAGCAAGCATTAGCCAATGTCACTCTCACCTTTTTTGTTGAAAATCAAACTCCTAAACAGGACCATGAATGTTTATATTGATCGACAGACTCCTGAAAATGTTTTGTTTAAAACCATTTTGTTTGAGTTTTTGAGTTTTCGGACAAGTAGTGTTTGCTAATATGTGCATTGTGCCATGATAAGTCCTGAACACTCTGGCATAGGCAAACATTTAGAAAATCCCCAGTGTCACTGCAAAGTATCAGTCAAGTACTCAAGAACTCTTGAGTACTTTTACAAAATCTGTAATTATGGTCCTGTTCACAACCCAGACAGATGTGTGTGGATATGTCCCACTTTCTACATACAAAGTTAAGCATCTCCTCCTTCATAATTATACACGACTCAATCCAAAGACATTAGTAAGGACATTTGTAAATGACATAACAAATTGTATGTTCCTTTATACTAGGAATATTTTTGAAAAGAAACCCGAATGATGTGAACAGAATTATTAATATTACCAGGATTAAGCAGGCACATGATTAGGGATGGCATCACTACAAAGCAAATGGCATAATTACATTAAAATGGTTGCCTGTAATATTATTAGTTTGCATAGAATTGCAGAGTCATATATTTAGTTTTGTTTTTCCTTTTCTGACCAGAAGGCATCCTCCCTCAGCTGTCTGTCCTATTCCATTTGAAAGCATTAAATGCCGCAGTGGAGCAGAAGATGCTACAACAAGCGTTTATCATTAAAACATATCAAACTAAATCAAGTGACAAGATCAGATAAAGTCATTGTATGTCCGCATGATAATGTAGGATTGGGTGGTCGCTTATTCACATATTTCTGCTTTATTTGATGCGCTGACATTGTAAACGTGCGGTTTGTAGCACCACTGCTGCTGCTCTAGTCTGGGTCAAATAAGGACACCGCATTTCTCACTTGGTGAGAAGTGAGCGTCGGCGAAGCACAAAATACAGATAAATGGTATTCAGATTTATTTCTGTATTAAATATATTTAATAAAAATAAATGTATCCTACATTAGTTCACGCTGATGGACTCATGAATATGCCATAACATCTGTCACTTGAACAGCAGTGATTTATTTGCACTGCTGCTCCTGCACTGTTATTCCGCCCATATCATTTTACCATGCATGCCTGTTATTAATACATTTTAATTGCACCTAACTGCCAAAGCACATTCATATTTTGTTTTGCTGTTTTTGTTCGCTGCCCTGGTAATAAATTATAGTCAAACGAAGCATAAAGGTGAATACAGATGTGGCAAAGCGATTTATAATTTAGCTTATTATCTGTATTTCAGTGATGATGACATAATTGCAACAGACAGCATTATTCCTTTGTTAATGATATATATGAAGCGTACAATGGTGATGCTTGAAAAGGATTCAGCGTGTACCGCCGCTCCAGTCTGTTTCAGACTGGGTCACATAAGGACAGTGCGTCTCACTTCATTTTACGTAAGTGCATACAAGTCATATTCTGCAATAAGTCTAATCACTATACGCAGACATGATCACCATTACCAGATCTTACCTTATATTACCATCTATTGTCTTATATTACCTAATATTACCGTTGACATAAATAGAAAAATAAGGTTACGCTTATTGGTGTTTTTTAGATTCTTGAATGTGATGAAGTCATACTTCCAGATGGTGCAAGAGACAGTTTTCCTTATTGATTACATTGTACTTTACCCTAAAATATCTAAAATATTGGACCTTATCATTTCTATCAGTGAACAAAGAGTTGACTGTATTCCAACACAAATTTCTATATAAGCCACACTGATTTTAGCGATTGGACTGTTGTGACGTCATAAACTCAGTAACAGCACTATTTCATTTCTGTTTAGTACGGCTAACTGAACTAAAATACTGACTAATGGTATAGCTTACATGTTTATCATTTCAATAATAAAGCTGGACTGCTCGGTAAAATGTGCTTATTTTATAAACAGTTCGCTCCACTGCTGCTCTATGGGTCAAACGAGGACACTGCGCTTTCTGCTTATTTGTATCGAGCTTTTTTGAAAAACATTTTAGATCATAATAGATTCACACTATATATATTCTGGCTTTTACTGAACATTTTGGTTGGTGTTTGGTAATGTTTGTTAAACAGATACAGAAACAACAGATTTGCAATATGTTTTCATGCTATTTTTAAGAGTTACAAATAATTAGGCTTTTGAATTTTAACACTCTTAACAGGTTGGATTATATCTGATTTGACTATGATCTGCAGCTTCCAATAATCAATAGATAAACAGATGTTTTGGAATCGCGCACACACTCGCTCCGGAGCTGATGCTCTGCTCCAGCCGAGGTTAAATGAGGACACTGCGCCTCCCGCTCGCTCGGGAGAAAGCGCTTACAAAACACGCAGTTATGAGAAATATATTTGAAATATTATATTTTGAATTTCACTTTTGTTTTCCTAATGATAATAAAGCCTGGTGGTGGTGACCAAAATCATGTGACATTCAGGTGAAAAGATTGTCAACCACAACGATCCAGTAGGTTTGCAGCAGTGGCTAGCTTTATCATTGCATTTCATTGCATATCATTGCACAGCATTTTTAATGTGTTTTTTGCTACAAATTTAACTAGGTTTAGTACTTGGAATACACAGAAAACATATTAGATCATCTGTTTTATAATATTAAATAATATACACATCATTTGTTGAATGCGGTAGAATTTGATAACATGTGCACTTTGTACCCACGCTACTGTAGGTTTTAGTACAGGTCAAATGAGGACAGTGCACCTTTCCCTGATTTTTAGTAAGCGCATACAAATGTCACGTATTGAAACATTTAAATAATACATGCATAAAAAATATACAAATAAGATGCATATATTGTCAAAAACTATTTCTATCACATGTCTTAAATCATTTTATGTGTAAAAAATGTGTAAATCGGCTTCAGCGTTTCAATTATTTTTTTCATATTATCATAATTATTATTAAAAACAATTTTTTATAGTGAATGCTCAAAATGCAAGTATCAGTCAATTACTGTCAAAAAATTCTTGTTTATTTTGGCAACATGCGCAGTTGGTACTCACAGATCAGCTCTGGGTCAAACAAGGACAATGCGCTTTTTGGTTTGACTATAATTTACTATTCCCCCTCCTACCATTTTGTGAACATACCGGGGTCGATAAAACAAACCAAAACGCTTATTTTATTGATTTATTTAAAATATTTTTAAATTGTTGACGCGATGCGGAGTCGAAAAGGAATATCTTGAAAAACAGACCCAAAAAAACAAAAAACGCTCTCCACAACCCCCCCTCCTAACATCAAAAGCGAACGCCCATTTCGAGCCGACAGTCGTGTTGCTCCGTGGGTACCAGAAAATAGAAAAAAAAAAAGAGAAAAGAAACAAAAAAAGGAGAGAGAGATAAGAGGACAACTCAGGACACAAGCAGAGGGACTTTAAGGATACTGCAGTAAGCCGTTCACAGACGAGGGAGGAGGAGAAAACCGAAAAGGAAACGATGCAAGTTTAAAAGGAGGGAGAGAGATGTGGGGTGGGGGGGAAGGAAACAAAACATGGGCGAGCGAGGATGGAGGAATGCACCCACCGTTCTCTCCGGCACGACGCTGTTGCTCTGGCTTATCTGGCTACATCCGATTCGGCGAGAGGAGATGATGATAACGCCTGCCAAAAAATAAAAAAATAAAAAAAATATGTTATCGTGTGAAATGAAATAGCGAAAACATCCACAGAACTAAACAAAAAGGAAGTTAATGGCTGTTATACTTGTTATTTTGGGCTCAGGAGAGGGTGATGATGGCGATTCGGGGTTTGGGGAGAGCGGGTTTGTGACGGGGGACTCACCTCAAATGAAACAATGATGGATACAGATCAGAGATGTCAGGCTTTCATTGAGATTTAATATAGTTCATGTTCTAATTATATAGTTAACAAATGTAAAACCCATTTGTGGAAAGCAAAGAACCGACACAGCTGTAAAAGTAATCTCAAAAATGTAACAGGACAACACTTTTTAAAGTATTGATGGTTTTCAGATCCCAGGTGGGGGCAAGAGACTGTTTTTCCTTATTGTGTTATTCCTTTTTGCAGAAATATCCAAAAGGTTAATTCACAAATGCTGAACCTGAATATTTTATTAGTGACTAAACCTAAGATCACAGCATATTACAACACAAATCTTCATTTTAATATTCATTTTAGCTGCCCCCATCTGTATTAAATATCATTGGCCTATAAAATGTTACGATGTCATACGAAATCCTGCAATTATTATTAGCATTATTAGTATTAGCACATTATTACATTATTCATATTTCTGATCTATGTTATAATGTTGTTTCCTCATCAAAAACATACCTGGAGTTAGTTTGTCTGTTAAATGTGTGAATGAAAGAAAACACAACTTCAGAGAGTGCATTAAAGAGTTTGTTTTGTGTAATACAGAACATTTAAGGCTAAAGGCTTTGATGTTCTAAATAAGATACCACATAGACAGTAAAATATGGAAATAATTAACAGGACTTCAAATAAGCTGCTATGACTCATGTAGTGCAGAGTATTAGTTTACGATAAGATTAATAGAGAGAGTTATGGAGCAATGACTGTCTGCTCTGTTTCTGGAGGTAAATTTTCCATTTCCATTTTCTATTTTTTTTTAAATACAAATTTTCAGAGTTCAAAGGCACTGCAGAGGCTAACTAGATACATGCTAACCCAAAAACATTTAAAACACAAGATGCGAGCTTTTTAGCATTTCAGAAACCGATTTAAATTAAAAGCACATGTCTTGCGGTCATTATTTGCCACGTAGCTGATTAGCCCTGAGCGAGTGTTATAATTTGTTTTTAATAGAAGTTTACCGGAAAAAAATATGAGAAATTCAGTTTCAGAAAGTGGAGGTGGACAGTCACTGTTGAGCTCCATGGTGCATCAGCACAAGTGCAAAACATTCACATGTTAACGCTGGAGACAAAAAGAACAATCATTCTAATTTTCAGGCCAGCTAAAACAATGAAGTAATTTCATAATCCCAACCACAACAACTGTGAGAAATGTGCCTGAAACAAATGCTTTGAGTGAGTGAAATGTGACAGGGCTAAACAATGTTTCAAAATGACAATCAGGCTGCTATTGTTCAGGAAGGATCATATCTTCTGAAAAGAAAAACAATATCCACTCACTTGTAGCTTGGATGTTCATGGCATTCTCAATGTAAATCACTTAGAATAACATAAGGATGTTGATACTTTATCAAAAACATACTCGAAGTTGTGTTTTGTTTCATTCACACATGTTTGAGTAATCCTGCTTTATGGGGTTGCCTACATCCCCAAAGTTAGGTTGTAGTAGTTTTGAACCTTTTACCCCTTTTACCTTTTGTTCAATAGATACTGGCAAGTTCAAGGCTGAAATTATCCAAATGATTCTACTGAAGGTGCATGGTGTTTAAAAACACAGTGGAGCACAGATGTGGCTAAATACGCTGTGTTGAGTTTTATGTACACACATTTATCACACAAACTCAACTCCAAGTATGTTTTGATGATGATGTATGAAGATGATTTGACGTATGATGATAAAACAAGATTAGAACATAATTTCTAACTCATCACTTGACAAAGAGAACTCCACTGCAGCTATGACAGCCCTGACACTCCTTATTATGAATGGTGTTATATCATTGCGCCCCCCTCTGGCTCTCCCTCCCTCTGCACTCACTACACTGGCCCATATGACGTGACACAGCTCTGTATACTGCTGTGGCCCCTGGCTGACCCCGCACAGTGAATTACCTCCACCACAAGAGCTCTCACGGGGAATACATGGTCTGGGCCGTCGTGCTCACAAACAGATGTGACAGAGAGAGATGTGTGGTACCCAGATGACCTGCTTCACACCATCACAGCCAACACATACATTAGCCTGCTTAACACGGGCAAGTTACGTTAGGTCACGGCTCAGTTACTTACATACTGGCTATAGTTAAAGGGGCAATATGGGACTTTTCTTGTCTCTGTAAAAATGTTATTGCCTGGAGTGTTCCACAGGATGGTATTGCACGTCCTTAATTATGGGTGATTTTTGTTAAAGTGACTGGGTTTGTATCTCCACAGATCTGACTTTTAACCTAGGCTGATGGCGTCTCATTTACGTCTCCATAGGGAAAGGCAAAGCAACAACATCTTCAAAGAGACAACATGGTGACAGAACCTCCTCCAGAAGGTTTCACAGAGTACCATTACATATTAATATACCAGAAAGCAAAGAATAAAGGGACCTGGACCAAGACACTCAGGGATCACATGTTCTCGCCTTTCTCTCATTATAGTAATGCAAAGTCCAGTTGCTAAGAAAATACTAAGCCCAAACTGTTGCAGTTGGCATAACAATGTTACTTTGTTTTGCAGCAATTAAAAAAAAAAAAAGTTTCCAGAACAGAAACACAAGAATCCACATGATCCAATGTGACCATTTTAAGTTAATACAGCTGCTCTAACAGCACAAAAGAGATTTAAAAAATAACATAAGACCACCTTAGTCTTAGCCCATTTAAAGTTTGAAAAGGCAAAACATCATCAAAATAACAACTTCAGACAATACAAGGAAATAACGTAGTGGAGCACCGCAGCAGGAGAGCACACGCTGCAGATTTTCAAAAAAACATTAAAAACACACAAAAAAACCCCAAAAACTGGATTTGGCAGATCACAGCAGCAGTCATTCTAGGCCTTAAACTTTGCCACAGCCACAAAGCCCCATGAGGACCCAGAATGTGCACACGATGTACTTGCCGTTAGTTCCAACCAGTGAGAGACTATTACAACTCTGTGCACGGGGGCTGAACCATTAGGGGAAAATATCTAATTGTGATTTTTCTGACAAGCGTGAATGCGATTAGATTTGCGATTCATCTTTCAATAATAAGATTCTGTTCAAATTTCAAATTTTAAACTTGTCCAGAAGAAGAAAAACTGACAAACTAATGCAAGAATGATATTTCAGACCATGAGAGCACAGGTCTAGATGACAGGGCTAGCAGTTTTTATGGAGAATAATAACAATATTTTGTACTTACTTTGAGATTTGCTAAATGTTTCCATAACATATGATTCATGCAGCCCTGCCTATACTCTCTACAATGACAATGAATGCAGTCTTTGTTGTATTCTGAGATTAAATTACATGCTTAAAAATTTTTGTTTTGTTTTAAAAGGTGATCTCTCATTTTGCCCAATATGGTCCTCAAATGACAAGATACTACAACCAAGACAAATTAGTTTGGTTTGCTCAGTGCGGAGAATATCGTACAAAGAGCTCTTTAGACACCAGAAACCACAAACATTTGGCTGCCTTTCAGGAATGACCTTGCCTTTACCGACCAATCAATCACACTCCCCGATTCAGCAACAGCCAAGGGTGAAGCGGTTTACCTGGCCAGTCTGAGCCACACACTTTGATAAAACAATCTCAATGGGCATGATTGACAGGCGGATTAACCAATCAGAGAGACACATGCTCCATTTGTCTTAAAAACAAACATGGCTGCTTACAGAAAAAAAAACACAACATGATATAGGACAGGGACACAGCATGGATTTTTCAGAATTGTCAACTCTTATCTCAGGTAAAAGAAATTGTGTATATTGTTTTGAAAGCTACGAGAATTTTCAAAATGGCTTCTGCATTTGACAGTGATACAAACTGTTGTAAAGTTGTTGTAAACCGCTCCAAGTTAGGACAGAGAATTTTCACCATTTATCGTACAGTTCCCAGGTCTTTCTGGATTCAAACAGACTGTAGAAGGGACTGGCTGGTCAAGCAATGATGTTTTGCCAAAGGACACAGCAACGGCAGAGAAATGAACCACAAACCTCAAAGTTAGTGTTTTTTTTTACCAAAAGAGCTAGTACAGACTCCAATTTAAACACAAATGAATGAAAATGTGCAAAAATCTGCAATGAATGATGAAAAGCAGAGGCCAGAAAGAACAAAATGTAAAATAAAAAAGAATATTTGTTGTATATAAGAAAACAGCTCAAACAAGAATATTTCTGGTCCTTTTGCAGCTATATAATTAAACTTCCACCACAGTTTGCCACGTTACCACATCATTGACCCATAACCTTAATATAGCATAGGAGGGGTATTTCTGCCTCTCATAAAGCAGAGTACATTTCCTTTCATAGGGTTTTCCTCAACCATTTTTAGCAACGCCGTCTAACTTTCACTGCAAATAGTAGGTTTCCGTAGACAGATGGGCAGGGTTGGGAAAAAAGCAAAATCCTAGCCAAGTGCCAGACAACCAGGACCACAGCCAACTTCTGCATAGGCAACATTTTGGCATCCGAATTTTTAGTTGCTAGTTGCGGGATTCAAGTCTAAAACATGCTACAAAGAGACAAAAAGAAACACATAAAAAGCTGTTGTCTTTCGTAGTGTGTAATAGCTCTAAGTTTCAAATGAATTGACCGTAAAAGGGCTTGTCTAATACAGTAAAGGATTTGCAAAGGATCGGCAAATAGGTCAGTAATGGGCATGCTAGGATTTTGAAAACTCTTCCTCTGATTGGTCGGCGTCCATGTCTCTGTGGTCCAAACGTGGAGACCGCTCAAGTCCCAGTGCTGAGAGAGGACCCCTGCCAGGACTTAGAAAAAAACAGACAGCGAAGTGCCAGGATTTCGCTAGATTTTAATTCAAAGTACATTGCTTGTCACTTTTAAGTATGTAGGTCATATACTTAAAGTGCATATGACAGATTTCCATGTTTTTGTAATTATTACTTGGTTTGGTGGGATCAGGCCTGTGGTAAATATTTAACATAGTTTTATATCAATAGAGTGGGAGTTTGTGGAAAAAAATGATGGGAAGAAAAATCCCAAAGTACAGAAATGTTGCTGTCAGTTTTTTCAGTTTTACAAAACACAGGTGTTGTTCTCATGTATTTTGATCGAGTCGGTAATATTATGTTTGCTGAGTATCAGTTTTGGAATTAGTGCTACGTATGTCATATGTACTACCCTGTTACTAATATTTGCACCTATAATTTGAAATTATAGGTGCAAATATTAGTAACAGGGTAGTAAACTTAAGGAACTGAAACAACACTGTATTTTTATGTACTTTCACCTATATTATATTATTTTAACGCACGTGAACATACACAGTTTGCACTAATAAGGAAGGTTTTTTATTTTAACTGTACAAAAAATGCAATTTTGTTTGTGTGTGCGTGTGCGTGTGTGTGTGTGTAAAATGTACTTTTTTTTAATGTGTGTTAATTGTGTAAAAATGTAGATGTGCACTGTGCAATTTATTTGTCTGTTTATTTAAGAAGGGATAAAGGGGGCAAACATTTACATTAACAACCGTTCCCATGTCCATAGTTCCAAACCTGGTCTTTCACATAAAACAGACAAAAGTGGAAAATGACATTCCAACATAAAGCTCAGTACCACATATTTACAATAACATACATTTAAATGGCTTTAGGTTTAGTTTCAGCCAAAGATTCACTTTGCAGTTAAACTGATCCAGAAACAAACAATAATATGGATGTGCAATAATATTGGCTGTGTGTTGTATACACTACCTGTCAAAAGTTTGGACTTTCTCATTCAATGTTTTTTTTTTTTTTCCTTTCTACATTTAGAAACATAGATACACACTATAAAATAAGCCAGAGAATAGAGAAATCTATACCAAGATTTTTAGCAAAATCTTGGTATAGATTTTGATTTAGATTTAAAAAAAACAAAAAATTATAATAATCCTGTATCTGATTTCTACTTTTAGATACACACAGAAGACATTGAATATATGAAGCAAGGAATGTGTATAATATAAATAATAAATATGTGGAATTATTTAGTAAAGAAAAAGCAAAGAAAAACTAAGCAAAACGTGTGTAATTTGAAGATTTTGTTATACATTTATTTAACTTACTTACCTTGTTACATAATTCCATATATCTTACTTCATATATTTAATATCTTTTGTGTGTATATCAAATGCAGGACATAGTAAACATAGAAAAACAAATAAAACCAGTTATGAGTAATGAGTGAGTGCAAACTTTTGACTGGTAGTGTATGAGCAGTATGTATGAGTGTATGACAGGTTCTATTGTTTGGCCCTTTTGTGACTCCAGCCCACAAAGGATGGAGATTACACTCTGGCTACAATCCAGCATTCTTACAGTTATGTCTGTCCAAAGGTACAATTCTAAGCAAATAAATAAATGATCCTGTCCACATTTTACCCATGTATTTATGCAAAATATGTCTGGCCCCAGTACAGCCACATTGTATAAGCAGCTCTTGGGGTCAAAGTAAATCTACTGTGTGCTGTCTACATCTACATCTACATCTCTTAGTGTCCAGTCATCACAATACTGGGATTATCATGATTTATAGTAGTTATCAAGTCAGTCTTTTATTTTTTATCGGTGATTTGCAATAGTTTGACATTATTTTATCATATAGGGGCATACATTTCACTTCAAAGTTTGTTTTTGCGTTTAGACTTCATGTTGACAAGACCCATGCTGCTAATTTCAAAAGATTTCACTCTTATTATCATTTTTTTCCATTTCTAAAACTGAAACGTCAAAATGTCCAAATATATTTTACAAAGGCAGAACAAGGTGTACAACAAAAGATCAAAAAGCAGGTGCAAGATTCTTGAGTTTGAATCTATAAAATACGCTGTGATTTTCGGCACCTCAAGTAAATGGAGATGGAAGATTGATTTTTACAGAGCGCAACCATTTTCCAAACACTAGATGAGAGGCTGGCCAACCACACATCCCACAAATACACAAAGCTTTGGACAATACTGGGGCTAAGGCAGCCGTGGAAGAAGTTTTCGACTTTATTACTGAGTTAAAAGTACATAGCAAAGAAATACACAAGTAGAAGTACAAGTATTACATGAAAAAGTAAAAGTATAAAAGTACCCAAGTAAATAAAATGTACTGAAAGAGTAAAAAATAAAAGTATATCAAGTAGATTTTGAGATCTTAAGCTTCAAATACAGTGATTTTGAATTTGAACCCTCAGCAAGTCTCAAAACAACCATAAAAATACTTTAGTACTTTATAGTCCTGTTCAAAAATAGCACAGATATCTGCTTCCAAACAAATAAAACTAAAAACTATCCACTATAAAATGCACTCAAGTAAAGTACCCATTCCCAGTAAATACCTATACACACATACAAATACGTATATACATTTTGTGGTATTTATATGTCAGATATATAGAGTGACCTTATAGTTTTGACTGCTTTTGCCACGCCCCCTTTTTAATTGACTAACAATAATCAATCGACCAAGAATGTCTTCAGTCGAGTACAACATTAATGGGATGTACACATTTACAACTTAATTTGTGGTGATATCGTCTCACTCTGATCTTCTTCTATATGTGGCAGCTGAGAAATTTCTCTTACAACTTCCAACATCAAAATCAGATGTTTTGGCTCTTCCTGAACAGCGAGAAAACACGAGAAACTCTAACAGAGCACATTATAGGAGTAAACTTGGCCGCAGTTTGACACCAGTGTAAACCACAAGGGGCTGAAGTGGAGATATTACAGCGATGGTGTGATGGTATTTTAATGGGGTTATGCATGTGTATGAAAGAGCATCCCAGCCCATCCTTGAATATGTGAGGCTTATTCTAACATTAAATTTATGTTGTGTGAATAATGATAGTGCTCACTGCAAGTGACTGAACTCTGTAGCTTCCGATTTCTGAGTCTCCGCATGACATACTTTCAAATATGAAGACTGAAGTAATTTTTACTGAAAGTATTCAGTTCCTTTTGTTTTGTTGTGTTCACACTTGCGCAGCATAACCACACCACATAATCATTTGACTAAACCTTGACTAGGTCAGAACTAAACCAGGACATGAGCAAGAACTCATGATGCCTACGTCAAGACTCAGGCTGATGTAGGCTACATCAAGACTCATTCTGGGCTCAAATCAGAACCACACTGGGAAAGTGTGACTACACCCTTAGTCACTCCTCAGTCACACTGTTGGCGGCTTGTTTTTATCTGTGACATCATCACACATCTTTTGTTTTAAATGAAAGATACTGTCCAGACAGGCAAAAATATGTTAGCAACAAAAGACATGAACCAGGTACAGCAGTTCAGTTAATCTTTTCTAAACAGAATTATAGTAGAAGTGAAATATGTGCAAGAAAGACATTCTTGTAAATGTTTAAACACCATTTTTATATTTTTATAAAATTAAGATGGATTGGATTTGCCAAATATTATTTTTGTTAAGTAGTTGAGGTCTGGCCCTCATGAGGTTTGGCCCTCGTATACCGTATGGTTGCAGGTCGGTATAATGCCTCATTCGTCAAGGAGTGGTCCATGGTAGAAATGGTTTCAAAAGTAGTCATTAAATGAGACATTTCAACCAGAAACCATTTTCAATCTGAAGCCTGTGAAAATAGACTTAATACTGTGCTATGAGAAGGGAGCAATAATAGCCCTGCCCCAAGAGAAGAGTTAACTAGAAACTTGCTCTGATCTTGTTTACTTGCTAGATTGTTTTGTTTTTTTTAGTCCATTGTTTTCTGCCTCAGTTTATGTCACACCAGCTGCTCATGCACAACCAGGAAATAAAATTATAAAGTAAACAAAAAAATCCCTCACTAGAGAAATATAGACCAAGGTTTTTAACTAAAGCTTCAATATGATCCTGTTAAGGGGCCTGTATGTGATTTCAAGTCACCCACCCAGTCCTTTCTGCCACTGTGATATTGCACTGTGACACTGAAACAACTGCCTGGGACAGAGTCTTGGAGTCATTTCCTTATAATTCTCCCATCTTTGCGTTTTAGTCACTCTTGAAAATGCACAATGCACCAGGCAGATGGTTTCCCACAATTCTTATTAACACTGCACCTGTCAGGACTTTCTGCAATAGTTATTACCCAGGAAATATCTACATAAAAATAAATAGATAATATGTTGCACTCTTATTTAGCATCTTTTACCATACAGCACATGAGTTTTTATCTGACAAAAATGGGTTATAATCAGGTACAGGCCCTAACTACTTTTTAAAGGTGCACTGCGTAACTTTTCTGGTGGCGGACTGTTCGTCTCCATGGAGATGTTATTGTTTTGAGTGTAATGATAATATATGATAATACTCTATCTAGCATTTATTCATTACAGATGTTTCTGCGGCTCAGAAATACAATAATTCCTTCTGTGAGTAGGACTCTCCACAGATCTGACCAGTAATGTAACCTGCGGTCATCTCCATTAAGATAAATGGGTTTAATCTCTACTGTGGTCTAGACCAGGGGCGGGCAAACTTTTTGACTCGTGGGCCACAAAGGGTTTTAAAATTTGATGGAAGGGCCGGACCAGGAGCAGATGGGTGGATTGTTTTGCTAATCCACCGCATAAGAGAAAAAAAAACATGGGATATGTAGAAAATGTTCTTTAAATTTAATTGAAAATCATTACAAACCATTACAACTAATGATTTCAAGTCCCACGATATTTACTATTTATTGAAATGACTTAAAACACTGAAAATTAAATGAATAAAGTACAGCTTTTTCTTTTCTTAAAAAATAAACTAACAGGTACTATTTTAAAGCAGTGAAAGTTGTGCAGTGTTATTCCTTCAGGATGTTCTCATCATCAGTCTCTTTATTTCAAAAACAGTAGGAGATGCAGATCTACTTGTCCTGTGCGTCCACAGTGCCAAAAGTCAACTTTGAGTTTGGTGGGCCGTATTAAAAAGATCAACGGGCCGCATATGGCCCCCGGGCCTTAGTTTGCCCACCGCTGGTCTATACTAAGCAATAACATCTCCATGGAGGCAAGCAGATAACAGAACCCCACCAAAAAAGTTGAAATGAGCAGTCTCCTAACCTATGAAAAATGAGCAGTCTTCTAACCTGTCATATATCTGTTTATCTAATGTCATCCATGTTTTACTTATAGGTAGATCTCCATTCATTTTCAAATATTATCCAAATAATGTTACCAAACTTTCATTTTTCCTCTCGGCTGGTCTCCCTGCGCGCTCTCCTCACTTCAAACATGTATTACAGCGTATTGCGTGGATCAGGCCTGCATTGAGATTAGCCTGTGTACAGCTGTGGACCAGGATCAAAGCAGCTCACATGCAGGCTGCCTTTAGACACTGTTGCATAATACGGATTACCCAAAAAGACAATGGCTCACAACAAGACACGGCCAAATCATTCCAAATTCTTTCTGTTCTCAGCAGGTAGTGTCTGGGAGCTAGCCTGGCTTGTTTTTCTCCCAAAGGATTGAAATCGTCCAATCCAAGGAAACACGAATTTAAAACAAAAAAAAGTTTGATTTAATTTAATCATAAGAAAGGTTGTCACAATATCAACTATTTTACTACTACTTTAATGAGAAACAATTGATTTAATGTAACCTTCTTTATGAAACCAAACAATCCAAATGTTTTAATTAAAGGTGCACTAAAGGTGTAACTTTTCTAATGTTTTTTTTTTTCTTTTGCCTTAAATGTTCCACAGTATTGCATTAAAAATCTACCTTAGTTATTCAATTAAAGATGATTTTTATTGCTAAAACACATTGAAAGACGTTCACATTGAACGTAGTTGCATCTCCGCAGACTTGACCTGTTATTAGGGATCACCTGCTTGTCTCCATGGAGATAGATATATTTAATGCCATACTGTGAAACATTCCAGGCCAAAGAAATGCATTTTTTATGAGGAGAAGCAGGTGGCGGATATAGTGCATCTTTAATATGATATAAACGTACATTCAATTTTTTTCTTTTTTTCCTCTTCAATATTATAATTGCTTTTAGTTTTTTATAATTACATACTGCATTTGGCAATTGTTCATTAAGTGATTCATCTTGACATCCTAATACTCGGATAGTACTAAAGAAACTGTTTTTGTGAACCTTTTTTCAAACAAGACAACAATCCCGTAATAAAAATAATAACATCCCCGAGGCTTTGCCAACAAAACGGATTCCTTTCTCCAAAGAATGTTTCAATGAGGGCGCTTACATCCGCATGCGCTTGAACTCTGCTTTTATGGCTCTTTAAAATGAAATGACTTCCCCTATGCATTGTGGGCATTACGCTATGATCTTGTGCATCTGCAGAGTCCAGGATTCTCGTGTCAAACCATGGAAAAAGTATAAAAAGTGGAAAAAGAATGTACGGTTGTTTTGATGGTAGTAAAAAACACAACGTAGAAGTTTTTAGGAGGCTGTAAGCAGTTAGAAAATAAAAGTGGTACTTGGTATGCGTCTCTTATTGGAACCCTCTGGCCATTTCTTTGCTTTGAAGGATTCAGTTATTTGTATATCTCTTAGAGCTGATATAAGTAGCTGCGTTCCACTTTTTCAAGACAAGGAATCAGTGTGAACAGCTAAACTCTATAACAGAGCCAATGTCAGATTGAAGGATTAAAAATGTGTCTCTAATTATGTTCACATTTATCATTAAGGGACGGCTCTTGCAAAAAGTGTTGAATAAAAAAAGTGAATATTTGAATCCAATTGGTCGAAGCATCACAACAGCAGAAAAAGCAGAGAAATCAAACTTTTGTTACATCCACTGGTTCTCTCCCTGTGACCGGGCTAATCTCTGGAACACTTTTGGCTCAAGTATCGACACGTGTTCATTTTAATATCCCGTTTCCATAGTAGATTTGTTAAGATCTCTGTAGCGACTTTTTGATAATCTAGCTCACAACTATATGGCTTTGAATGGACGCCACGGGCTATTTCGGCTCAAATAAGGCCGGGAGACGCACTGCTTTTTGACACACTCGCTAAGAAAACACAGGCC
>KN519055.1:0-13436 GCA_000787155.1 Scartelaos histophorus
TCTGTCCTCTGTCTCTCAAGGACACCCACCGTGTTGCATGTTTTAGCCTGTGCTTTTACCAGGGGACATGTCGGGATGTGGGCCAGAATACATTGTAGATTGTAGTATTGCAGTATTGCAGTATTGCACGCACTTGTCCATATATTACATATATTATGGTAATACATGCAGTAGAATCACAATATCCTGGAGGTTTGCCCGTATAATTGATGCTAAGCACTAGATTTTACTTCCTGGGCTGTAGATTTACGTATTATTAAAACGTTCACTCATCCTGCCATCCTGTCTTTTATTCGTAACATCTTTTCTTCACTCAGGGCTGATCTCAAATTCATTCATCATTGACTTGATCGCTTCATTAAAGTTGCACTGTGTAACTTTAGGGCATGCCACCTGCTTGTCTCCATGGAGATGCTATTGGTTTGTTCCACAGTATTGACAGTCTGCAGTAACATCACGCTGAGGGTGTTTTATATGTGTCTCTAATGGTGGAATGTTTATTAGCGCTCTTGTATATAACTGTGATATACTGTATTTATATTATGACATTTATGTTTTACGTACTGTACATTTATATCATTTATGTTTTATTGTTATCAGTCTGCTATTTTTATTGCTATGTATTTAGAAGTTTATTACCTTTTTATGTATATTTTTTTTTTCACTCTTTGTTATTGTAATTTAATGTGATATGTGAGCAAATAATTTCTCTTCTGGATCAATAGTTTGTCTAAGTCTAAGTCGAGCTATACGGTAACACAATGCGCACATGCAAACACTGTAAAAAAAGATTCTTTCCAGTGCCTACAGTTAGTGAGTGTTGATGGCGTCAGCTGTATGTATCAGGTGGTGATTTTCAGATTCTAAAGGAGAAGATTTAAATTCTATATTTGCACTTTTTGTTGCACGTTTAAAAAGTGGCGTTGCGTCTTCACTTTTTATTCACGTTTGGTCGAGCGTTTTCGGGAGGAAATCTGCGTACATAAGGTGATGCAAAAGTGTCTGGCATTCCATTCTGGGTGCATGCCAGGCTAGGTGGCGCTGTGATACACTTTTGTACTGTATGTAAAGGAGTACGCAGTGTTAGCAGATCTGACCAGAGTTTTGCATTTTGGGCAGCGTCGACAGGAACGCTACGGCGGAGTGGATTCAACTTTTCCACTGTGGAGGGAGTTTCAGATTTTTGCGTTTTTAAGCCTCAAAACGCCATTAAACCAAAGGCACTTCTGATCAAACATTTTGTTGTTTTTACCTGCAAGCTTACTCATGTAAACAGGCCCTAAGACCGAAAAATCCTGTAGCATGTGGCAGCCTTTAGTCTAAACTTGTAATTCCTGCAAGGATATTTGAAAACACAATTTCCACATATACTTTAATAATATGTGAGCTGTGTTGTACTTCATACTCCTGCTGTGAGGAGGCATCTACAGAACATTAGTATTCCCGTGGTCGTGTTCTTCTGCGTGTCATTGGCAGTAGAACCTGTAGCTTCACATCGCTCTAATCCCTCCCATATTAAACACATTAACACTTTTGCCCTCTGAGCACCCGGGGGCACAGAGGCGACCAACGTAAGGGCAACGGTGGCACAGGTGAGCCCCCTGCTGGTACCCCGAGAGATCTACTGCTCTACTACACACCGAGAGAGGGAGGAGGAGAGGGATGGAGAGAGAGGGCGAAAGGAGAGAGGAGGAAAGATAAAGAGGGAGTGGGGGCAGAGAGAGAGAGAGTGAGAGGATGGGGCATAAGGAAAGAGGGAAGGAGAGATAAAGAGGTGAGAGAATGATGAGAGAGTGAAAAAGACGGGAGAGGTTGAGGAAAAGACAGAATAAGAGGGGAGATAAGAGGGAGAGAGAGAAAAAGAGGGGAGAGAAAGAATGGAGAGAGGGGCTGGGGATAGATGGAGAGAGGGGTGGAAAAGAGAAAGAGAGAAGGGAGAGGAAAGGAGGAGATAAGGGAGAAGACGTAAGGAGAGAGAGAAGAGAAAATAAGAAAGAGAGAGGTGGGAGAGTGATGGGGGTATCAGAGAGAGAAAGTGATGGAGGGAAAGAAAAAGGAGGGAGAGAGGACAGAGGGAGTAGAAGGAGAGGAGAGGGAAGAGGTAAGAGAGGATAGAAAGAACTAGAGGGTAATGAGAGGAAGAGAAAGAGAATGAGGGAGAGACAGAACAAAGGAGAGGGAGAAAAAGAGATGGTGAAAGGGGAAGAGAGGAAACAAAGAGAGTGGGAGAGGAGAGAGAAGAAGAGGTAAGAGAGGATAGAAAGAACTAAAGGGTAATGAGAGGAAGAGAAAGAGAAGGAAGGAGAGACAAACTAAAAGGAAGGGAGAAAAAGAGATGGTGAAAGGGGAAGAGAGGAAACAAAGAGAGTGGGAGAGGAGAGAGAAGGAGAGTTAAGAAAGGAGAGAGTGAGAGAAAAAAAGAGAGAGAGAAAGAGGAAGAGAAAGAGAATGAAGGAGAGACAAACTAAAAGGAAGGGAGAAAAAGAGATGGTGAAAGGGGAAGAGGAAAAACAAAGAGTGGGAGAGGAGAGAGAAGGAGAGTTAAGAAAGGAGAGAGTGAGAGAAAAAAAGAGAGAGAGGAAGAGAAAGTGAATGAGGGAGAGATAAACCCAAAGAGAGGGAGAAAAGAGAGAAGATGAGAAACAAAAAGTGGGAGAGGGGTGAGAAGGAGCGTTAAGAAAGGAGAGAGTGAGAGAAAAAAAGAGAGAGAGGAAGAGAAAGAGAATGAAGGAGAGACAAACGTAAAGAGAGGGATAAAAAGAGATGGTGAAAGGGGAAGAGAAGAAAAAAAGACAGTGGGAGAGGAGAGAGAAGAAGAGGTAAGAGAGGAGAGAGAGAAAGAACTAGACAGTAAAAGAGAGAGAGGAAGAGAAAGAGAATGAGGGAGAGATAAAGCCAAAGAGAGGGAGGAAAGAGAGAAGATTAGAAACAAAGAGTGGGAGAGGGGAGAGAAGGAGCGTTAAGAAAGGAGAGAGAGAGAAAAAAAAAGAGAGAGAGAGGAAGAGAAAGAGAATGAAGGAGAGACAAACGTAAAGAGAGGGATAAAAAGAGATGGTGAAAGGGGAAGAGAAGAAACAAAGACAGTGGGAGAGGAGAGAGAAGAAGAGGTAAGAGAGGAGAGAGAGAAAGAACTAGACAGTAAAAGAGAGAGAGGAAGAGAAAGAGAATGAGGGAGAGATAAAGCCAAAGAGAGGGAGGAAAGAGAGAAGATTAGAAACAAAGAGTGGGAGAGGGGAGAGAAGGAGCGTTAAGAAAGGAGAGAGAGAGAAAAAAAAAGAGAGAGAGAGGAAGAGAAAGAGAATGAAGGAGAGACAAACGTAAAGAGAGGGATAAAAAGAGATGGTGAAAGGGGAAGAGAAGAAACAAAGACAGTGGGAGAGGAGAGAGAAGAAGAGGTAAGAGAGGAGAGAGAGAAAGAACTAGACAGTAAAAGAGAGAGAGGAAGAGAAAGAGAATGAGGGAGAGACAAACGTAAAGAGAGGGAGAAAAAGAGATGGTGAAAGGGGAAGAGAAGAAACAAAGACAGTGGGAGAGGAGAGAGAAGAAGAGGTAAGAGAGGAGAGAGAGAAAGAACTAGACAGTAAAAGAGAGAGAGGAAGAGAAAGAGAATGAGAGATAAAGCCAAAGAGAGGGAGAAAAGAGAGAAGATGAGAAACAAAGAGTGGGAGAGGGGAGAGAAGGAGCGTTAAGAAAGGAGAAAAAGAACCTTAGAGTAAGAAAGAGAGAAAAACAATAGAGAGAGAGAGGGGGGGGAAGAGAAAGAGACAAACGTAAAGAGAGGGAGAAAAAGAGACGGTGACAGGGGACGGGAAAGAGGAGAAACAAAGAGTGGGAGAGGATAGAGAAGGAAAGGTAAGAGGAATAAAAGAGTAAAAAAAAAGAGAGAGAGAGAGAGACAGTGGCTGGACAGTGAAGAGAGAGTAAAGAGAGAGGTCTGTACTTCTCAGATGTCACAGAGCAGTGGTAATTAGCTCAGGTCTGTGCACTGGGCCACACCGCATTAATTAGCATAAAGGGACCAGAGAGACCTGCTCCCACACCCAGCTCTCCTCCTCCTCTTCCTCCTCCTCATCCTTTCATTAATATTCACCTCTGCGAACCAGGATCTGAGCAGACCTTTAAGATTCTACTGCAAAAAAAACAGATTATCGGCTTAAAATCACTTTGGTTTGGAATCATTTGGATTGAAGTAGCGTGAGTCATTAGGACTGGTAACTGAATATCCAGAGACTATTTCAGTGTTCTGAGGGAAGGAGTTTAGAGACGTTTATGGAATCAGATTAAAGGGTCCGTGTTGTGCTATTTTCTGATCTAAACTGCAAATTACTCTGATCTGGCCGAGATTTAAAAAGTTATTTATCTTGGTTTTCTATCTGAGTTGGATTAATTCTAGTCTAGAGGGAGTTTATTTTAAGAGAACTTGTCTAGTAAAATGATCTTGCTGCACGGACAGATCATTTCACTACTTTTAAGTCATTTTCTGATAGATTTAAGTGTTTTTATCTTAAATTTTGGCCAAACTTGTTCACAGTGCATGTTAAAATGTCGTGTACGGAGCCTCTAGAGGGCGTCAACTTGAAGCTTTCACAGTGATGTCGTTTGTCAACTGTCTTCTCGCTCAACTTCATCCTCCGGCATTAACAGCTCTGTCCAAGCACCCATCTTTATACCTCTAATAAAATAAATGGGAGTCAGCGGGAGCCGGTGGGCGACAGATTTATTGTTTTTGCTAAATGATAAGGCCCGAGCACTACAGGTGTAGGCTGTGCAGGTTTTGTAATGTTGAGTACATGGGCGAAGTAATAAAATAACTCTTAGTTTCATGGATGAATGTGGACCAACTGGACCAGAGTGAAGACTTATCCCCTTCCCACTACCTTCTCAACTCTTCCCACAACACCAGGTTAGAGTAGTCCTGGTTTAGTCCTGGTTTAGACCTGGTTTTGTCCTATTTGAGTCCTGGTTTAGACCTTGTTTAGACATGATTTAGACTTGATTAAAACCTACTCTCTGTCCTACTACTTCATCAACTCCTCCTACAAGACCTACCTCACATTTACGAGATTAGTCCTAATTTAGACTTGGTTAAGACCTGGTTTAGTCCTGGTTTAGACCTGGTTTTGTCCTAGTTTAGTCCTGGTTTAGACCTGGTTTAGACCTGGTTTAGACCTGGTTTAGACCCAGAGCAAAGATATAACCTACCCTCTGTCCTACTACTTCATCAACTCCTCCCACGACACCTACCTCACATTTACAAGACGAGTCCTGGTTTAGATCTGGTTTTGTTCTGTTTTAGTCCTGGTTTAGTCCTGGTTTACATTTAGTTTGGAAGTTATGACCTACCCTCTGTTCCACTACTTCATCAACTCCTCCCACACCACCTACCTCACAGGTTAGACTAGTCCTGCTTTCGACCTAGTTTAGACCTGGTTTTGTCCTAGTTTAATCCTGGTTTAGACTTGGTAGGGGCAAAGATATGACCTGACCTATTTCATTAACTCTTCCCACAACACCTACCTCACCAATATGGGATGAGTACTGTTTTAGACCTTGTTTAGACCTAGTTTAGACCTGGTTTAGACTCAGAGCAAAGACGTGACCTATCCCCTGTCCCACTACTTCATCAACTCCTCCAACACCTCCCTCAGTCCTGGTTTAGACCTGTTGTAGTTCCAGCTTAGTCATTAGTCTCTATTAACGTCCAACTTTAGAGCATAGCTTCAGACAGCTCAGTGCCTACAGTTAGCGTCGCACCCCCATGGTCCATGACATCAGCTGCAAGTATCAAGTGGAGGTTTTCAAATTCTAAGGAAAAAAAACTACTCTATAGGACATCCTGATTAAAAAAGTCTGTGGGTCAAAGTCAAACTTTAATTTAGAATTATTATTCCAGGAGTTTTGTCGATCAAAGTCAGACCAGGCCTTTGCTTTCAGATAAACGTGTTTGAACATAGTTTTAATCTTTATCGTTTTAGTGTCAAATTGAGAATGATGTAATATGTCAAGCAAACAAACTTTTTCTGCTTTCCCCCCGGTTTCCGTCCTTTGCCTCCTCTGAGCTTTGGGACGCCTCTTAATGTGGGTCATTTGATTGACAGCTGAAAAATATAGGAACGAGGGCAGAAGTCAAGGAAAAGGAAGTGAGGAGACAGAAATGAGACGCTCCCCTTCAGCGCCTGGACTCTGGTATAACTCTTCTTGCTCTGCAGTGTATTACTTATTTATCCGCTCTCTCTCGCCCCCATGAGCATATTTAGTGAAGCTGACAGAAAAAGACAAAGCTCCGCACGCTCGACCTTCACGAACGCTGCAAAGTCCAAGGACAGCATTTTCAGAGCCCTGGACACTGCACTGAGAAGTCCCACAACAGAAATGCATGCTGGGAAAGTGTGGACAAATTGTACTAAGTGATCATACATGATTTGCATTGTTGTAGCTGTTTTTGTGTCTTTCTTTAGAGACTCTTTTCTTCTTCTGTGGAGCTTAACACGTTTAATCTAATCTCATTGCAGTTATGTTATAGTTATTTTTAGACTACAGTTGTCTCTCGCTGCAAAGCGGTTCACCTTTCGTGGCCTCACTGTTTCACAGATTTTTAAAAATGCAATTTTTTATCTTTTTTTTATGAACATGCCTTGTGTTCTGCGTCCTGATTGGCTAAGGACTGTAGACAGTGTCCTCAGTCTCCTCTGTGCCGGGTCCTGTACAGTACACAATGTGTTCAACCAAATTTACATTAATGTTTGATTGTTGAAGTGGGACTCTGAAGAGCTGTATGTTTGCAAGTTTTCTCCCCGACAAAACCCACAATGTCGACGAAACGTTCTGCACCGACAAAGGCTCCTGCCCAAAAGGCAGAGGAAGATGCAACCATTGCACAAAAAGTTGAACTTCTGGACAAGTTACATGGCTGTAGGCGCCATTACAGAATACATTAATCTCTGGTCCGTTACATAAAGAGTTTGAACAAGTTTTTACTTATTTCATAAAATCTACAGAGGTCTGAACTTTGAGAGTTTTTAAACAAGAGAGAAATGTAAGAAAATGTTCATTCCTGTCTGAAAGAAGTGTATATAGTGAGGGGTTTTACAGCCTTAAAACATACAGAATAATTGTAAAAATTAAAGATGACTGGATTTCGTGGATTTCACCTATTGTGAGTTATTTTTAGAACATAACCCCTGCAATAAACGAGGGACCATTGTATTACAAATACATGCCAGCAGGTCCTATATTATGCAAAATTGACTTTTGTGAGTTTTAAACCGTGTTCGAATACTGTTACCTCATCAAAACCATCCCTGGTGTTTTTGATGAGCAAATGTTATAACATAGATCAGAAAATAGCGTAATATTGGCCCTTTAAAGGTGTGGCGGCTCAACCAAACCTACATCAAATACAAAACTTTGAATTATTAACTTTGTTTGCAGCTCTCCACAGGTTTCAATATGTGGCCCTGATGAAAAAAAGTTTGCACACCCCTGACCTAAAACCTTATTTTTGCTCCTGCATTTCAAACAGAATCGTAATCATTTTCTCTCATATTTTGTGCCATTTTCCAGGTCACATTTCGGTGGAGGGTTTCTCGAGGTACCTGAGTGCAGAAGAGAACAGCATCATCCCTCCCGAAAAACTGGACCAGAGCGAAGACATGACCTACCCCCTGTCCCAATACTTCATCAACTCCTCCCACAACACCTACCTCACAGGTACGAGACCAGTCCTAGTTAAGGCCTGGTTTAGACCTGGTTTAGCCCTGGTTTAGACCTGGTTTAGCCCTGGTTTAGACCTGGTTTAGCCCTGGTTTAGACCTGGTTTAGCCCTGGTTTAGACCTGGTTTTATTTTAGTTTAGTCCTGGTGTTGTCCTTGTTTAGTCCCGATTTAGACCTGGGTTTGTTCTAGTTTAGTCCTGGTTTAAACCTAGTTCAAAAAATATATCCTACAGTTCCTGGTTTAGTTCTAGTTAAGACCTGGTTTAGTCCTGCCTTAGACCTGGTTTATTTGCATTTTAGTTCTAGTTTATACTTAGGCTCAGACCTGGTTCAATCCTGGTCTACACCTGGTTTAGTCCTGGTTTAGACCTGGTTTTGTCTTAGTTTAGTCCTGATTTACACCTTGTTTTGTTCCAGTTTGGTCCTGATTTAGACCTGGTTTAGTCTTAGTTTTGTCCTTGTTTAGACCTAATTCAGACCTGGTTTAGACCCAGAGCAAAAATATGACCGACCCTTTGTTCCACAATTTCATGAAGTCCTCTGACAAAACATACCACACATCTACATCTACCACAGATCTAGTCCTGGTTTAGTTCTAGTTAAGACCTGGTTTAGTCCTGTCTTAAACCTGGTTTAGTCCTAGTTTAGAGCCAGATTAAGCTTTGGTATAAACCTGGTTTCATAAAAGTTTAGTCTGGCTTTATTCTAGTCCTGTCCTTGCCCTGGTTCAGACTTGGTTTTAGTTTACACCAACTGGCAGACCTGGTTTTGCCCCGGTTTAGACCTGGTTTAGTCCTGGTTTAGTACTGGTTTAGTTCTGGTTTAGTACTGGTTTAGTCCTGGTTTAGTACTGGTTTAGTCCTGGTTTAGTCCTGGTTTAGTCCTGGTTTAGTCCTGGTTTAGTCCTGGTTTAGTCCTGGTTCGGCCTTGGTTTCGACCTCATTTAGACCTGTTTTTGTGCCTGATAAAGACCTATGTTGGATCAGGTTTAGTCCCACTTTAATCTTGCTTAATACCTTCCTAATGAAGACAAGTTTCAGTTTTTGTCCTGTTTGTCCTGTTTTTATTTAATCCTGGTTTAGTACTGGTTTAGATCTATCTTATCCCATAAATCTGCCTTTGAGTCGACTTAAACCCCACTTTTTTCCCCTCATATTTGATCCACTTTGAAATCCTCTTCTTTTCCTTACTCTTTAAATCTCTTTTTAGCTTCAACCTTACCACACAGAATTTCCGAACCTCATATTTTGTATTTTTCATCTTTAGCTCTTCATTTGATTCAATCTGATTTCACACATGACCCATTTCATTTGCCTCATTCCTTTTTCAATGAACACCTCTCCCATTCACTGCGTAATAAAATAACACCAGTGAATACACCTGAATATATGCCCCAGTGGTCAGTCAATCAAATTCTGCAAGACGCGTCCGTGGGCCCTTGGGTTTACCCTCTTATGGCCTTATCCAATCATGTGTCTGCGTTCATTGAAATTCATGGCTGAGATCTTCACTCTAACCGTCTGATATTGTTGCAACAGCATGACTGGCCCAAGACATTTGCCATTTATTTTGAATAGATTTTATAATTCATGTATTCAAATGTATTCCAAGTGTATCGCCCGGCTCAAATAGATCAAATTTCTTTCTTGGGCGATAGAAATAAATTGAATATCGGTAACAAGCGGGCGGCGTGGCTTTCGGAGACAAAGATATGAGAAAAACAAACCATTTAAGTTAATGTGCGCAGCAATTCGCAAGGTTATTTATAGCGAGTCAATACAGACACAAGTAAAATGAAGGAAGCTTTGCAATAAGATGTTTGCGAAAATGTATTACTTTCCCCGTGATCGATCCATAACAAAGCAGTGCCCTGTGGCCTCTGCAGTTTTCCGCACTGAAAGCATTTCTATTTTGTTTCCACAGAATTGGTTGTAGTGATGTTATTTTATTTAGTTTTTTATTACTCTTCTGTTGTGTATACCTGTGGAGACAAAGACTGATAATAGTAACATAGCTAGGCACTGACGTAGCTGTGGTAAAAGACCCTTAGCACGTTAGTTAGCGCACCGTGTCTCAAAACTAGCAGTTACTTTTATTAAAATTGTATAAGATAAAATAAACTATTCAATTAATTAAATAGAGACTGTCCAATTATTATTATTATGTAGAATATTTAAGTTTGTGGCGTTGTTTTAATATTTATTATGCTTCAACATTAGCATTAGCATTAGCATCAGCATTGACACACAGACATCTGTTTTTAAACTGACAGCTAATAAGAAGCAATCACAGCAATAGTAGAAGGTGTAGTTAGTAGAAGTTGTAGTAGTAGTATTAGTAGAAGTAGTAGCAGGGCCAATGAAAGAAATTTGGGGGCCCGGGGCAAAAGACCCCTTTGTTTTTCCCGTAGTAGTAGTAGTAGTAGTAGTAGTAGTAGTAGTAGTAGTAATAGTAGTAGTAGAAGTTGCAGTAGTAGTAGTAGTAGTAGTAGTAGTAGTAGTAGTAGTAGTAGTAGTAGTAGTAGTAGAAGTAGTAGTAGTAGTAGTAGTAGTAGCAGCAGCAGGCCTGCTGACAGAAATTTTGAGACCTGGAACAATAGACCCCTTTGTCTTCCCGAGTAGCAGTAATAACCCCTTTTGTACTATCAACAGCAGTAAAATCTGCATCCCCTGACAGTACTTGGAGTGAGAAGCCAGAAGCCACACTGACTGAGTTTGCCTTTTATGTAGTACAAGTAGTAGTAGTGGCATCTAGCGGTGAGTATTAATAGTAGACGTTGCAGTAGTAACAATTGTGGCAACTGCTGTAAGATCTATATTTTCTGACTATACTTGAAGTGAGTCAGTTTGACTCTTATGTAGTAGTAGTAGTAGTTGTAGTAGTAGTAGTAGTAGTAGTAGTAGTAGTAGTAGTAGTAGTAGTAGTAGTAGTAGTAGGTAGTAGTAGTAGTAGTAGTAGTAGTAGTAGTAGTAGTAGTAGTATAAGCATTTGTAGCAGTAAGATTCATATTTCCTGACACTAGTTGAAGTGAGAAGCCACAGTGGATGTGAATAGTCTCATTATTAGTAAAAGTAGTAGTAACATCATAGTAGAAGGGGCATTAGTAGTAGTATTTGTTGTTGTCGTTGTTGTTGTTGTGGTTGTAGAATTAGCAGCAGTAAAATCCAAATTTCCTGACATTAATTCAAGTGAGAAGGCATATTGGGTCTTAGTTTGCATCATATATGGTTATTGAAAGTAAAAGTACTAGTAGTAGTAGTAGCATTCACAGTAGTAGAAGTTGCAGTAGTTGTTGTAGTAGTATGAGCAGCATTTGTAGTAGCGCTAACAGCTGTAAGATTCATATTTCCTGACACTATTTGAAAGCAGAAGCCACAGTCGGTGTCATTTTGCCTCTCATAGAGTAAAAGTAGTAGTAACAGCATAATAGAAGTTGCAGTAGTTGTAGTAGGAGTTGCAGTAGTTGTAGTAGGAGTTGTAGTAGTTTTAGCAGCAGTGGTAGTAGCACCAACAGAAGTAAGATCCATACTTCCTGACACTAGTTGAAGTGAGAAGCCACACTGGGTCTCGGCTCCCTCCCTGCAGTCGTCTGGGGTTGCAGGAGACATTGGTGCTAATGCGACGATGTAATTGCTTCACAAATGGATTCAGAGCGACGAGAATGAGATGTTCTACAACTGTACCACTTCACTGCGTCTACAGCCTCTAATGGAAGTGTGGCTCTGGAGCTTTCACATAATCAGGTTACAACTAAAGTCAATTCCTGTTTTTGTTAGATTCTTTGTAGAACTGAAACTATTTTAGTGTTGTGACCATGCAGACACTTTTAGGATCACACTTTAGGCGTTCTACATGTATCTATACTGCTGGAATGTTCAGCTGTTACCATGGTGACACAATGCACACATGAGCAAAAACCGACTGATTGAAAATGACCTAACAGAGCCTCTAAAAGTAGTGCTTTCAGTTAGCTTCGCATTGCCAGGAAATGTTGATGTCTTTGAGTGTCTTGAAGGTGGAAAAGCTCTTTATAAAAATAGGACCATTTCCCAAGACGTCAACTGCAAAGTATCTACACATCGATTTGGACGCCGCAGTCAATAGGAAGAGAACCTTAAATCATTAAATATCATTACAGTCAGTCGACACTTCTCAGTCTGTCACTCTCAACTTTTTGTAAAAAAATTAAACACCTCAACAGGACCGTGTTCAAATCCATTTAGTATTTTTTCTTGCACTTTAGACTTCTTTAAAACATTTTTGTCAGTGTGTACGTTGTGTCACCATATAAATGATGCGATGATGGCCACGTTTACTTGATGCTTTTTTATTCTGAATTAACTGTTCCGAATTAAATAGTTGAGAATGAAATATTCTCTTTCAAATCTACATGGAAATTGTAATTCTGAATTGAGGTTTACATGAAAAACGCATTAAATCGCCTTTATTTAATTCTGCTCAGCGTCTGGGGGTGGGGAAGGGTTCTGATTGGACAGGGACACAAGTGCATTTACGTCTACAGAAAAGAACACGCACTTCAGCTGCTACCGACTTTTCTGTCATCTCGGTTTGTCGATCCAAACTTTTTCCTCAGTGGTTCCGATGATAATGAAGCAGCAGCTGGAGAATTCTATCATCACACTTTACGTCTGTGAGCTGAGGAGGAGAAGCGAGAAGACAAACTCAAATCCAAATCCATTATTTTGGCTTTAAAATCGGGATAAACCACCAATTCCGAATAATAATTTTCATTAGGAATTAAGTGTTTACAGGGTCTTTTGATAGTGGAATTCATTTTTATTCCAAATGAAATTATTTTTGATCAGAATTAAAGCTCTTACCCCCTCCCCCTTTGTGTCACTGCAAAGTCTTAGTAAAATAGGCAGACTAAATTGTCTTTTTGTGTGTCTAAACAGAAACTGTGTCAAAGCATGCACACATTCGTTAATTACAGTGATTTAATTCAAACCCTCTAGACTGAAGTGGTGATCCGTGAATCATAGAGTGACGCCGGTACTTTGTATGTAAAGTGTAATTATAGCTACTTGTTCTCCATATGCATTTATTATGAGCTATAAACATGAAAGACCAAGGTTGTGGTGTCCAAAAAAAGAAGTATAATGCAAAAGATGGGAACTTTTCAAACTTTGTAAAAGGATGAACAAATAAATCATTTTTAGACCCATATTACACTATTGTCTGATTGTCTGTTTTTGAGGAGGTAACAACATCATAACATGGCTTAAAATTCACAAGTTTTGCATCATCATTTTGTGACTGATTCTTCTTCTTGTGATTGCAGCGGGTCAGCTGGCGGGGAACTCTTCGGTGGAGATGTATAAGCAGGTGTTGCTGTCCGGCTGTCGCTGTATCGAGCTGGACTGTTGGAAGGGGCGGACCACAGAGGAGGAGCCGGTCATCACACATGGGTTTACCATGACCACTGAGATCTCGTTCAAGGTAACAGGGAGAGCAGGGATGATGGAGAGATGGGTTTAGACAGGTACATGAATAGAGCAGAGAGGACAGAGGACAGAAACATAGGAAGTGCCAAACAGGAAGTGCTCCAGGAGGCTCTTTTGGCTCTTCTGACTTTGGCTCCTTTTGACTTACATTAGGCTCTCGCCCCTTTCTCTGTACCTGCTGCAGTGATCTTCGTCATCTTGGTCTTAAAATGTTCTTATGAATCTGCTCTACATGATCCTGATTTTTTTTTTTTTTT
>KN519055.1:14649-25928 GCA_000787155.1 Scartelaos histophorus
GGATAAACGAGTGGAGTGATGGATGGAGAGAATTTAGACTTAACAAGAGAAACACAAGATGAATGGCACGTCTGATAGGATTGGTCTGAGGGACGAAAACAAGTTGGGAAACTAAGGGACACATATACTACAAAAAAACGATCTGCATCAGTTTAAACGACTGGAGTTTCCAATATAATCTTCATTTGATTCTTTTACCTGCAAACTAGCGTAAGATGGGAAGTTTAAAGCTTCACGGAAAAACAATGGCCACGTTTCATTCCGAATCAATTGTCCCGAATTAAATAGGTCGGAATTAAAGTATCCTCCTTTGAGTTTACCCGGAAATAAGGATTCCGATTTAAGGTTTACATTGAAATCGACTTTATTTAATTCCGCTCAATGTCTGGGTGTTGGGTAGAGTTCTGATTGGACGAGAAAACTCACACTTTTTCACACTTTTCTGTTTTATTTTTAAGCGGAATAAACTTTAAATGATCACGGAATACATTAATTCAGCTTTAAAATCGGAATAAACCACCCGCTTTACTCGGAATTAAGTTAAATTCTGAATAATCATTAGAAATGAAGTGTTTACATGGACTTTTTAAAGTGGAATTCATTTTTATTATCTTTATCGGAATCGAAGCTCTCACGTAAAAAAGGCAAATGCACAATTGAACAAGGAAACTAGCAAATAAAATTGATTAAAACCTAAAAAATAAAGAAAAAATAAACATTGAAACTGCAGATCAAACTTTTCCAGAGGATCTTGGGTTGGGTTTCTTCCGTTGGAGTTTGAGTAAATGGAAACGAAGGCATTAACAGAGCTGGCGCCATCTTTAATGAGGCTCTAATCGAATAGGACGTCCAATTGAGCCAAAAAATCCATTTCCTTTTTAAAAATATGAGTTGAGTTTTATTTTTTTCCTGGAACGCTAAATGTATTAACCAAATTGCTGTGTTTTTCCCATAGGAAGTGATCGAGGCTATTTCGGAGTGCGCTTTCAAGACTTCTCCATTTCCCATCATCTTATCTTTCGAAAACCACGTCGATTCGTAAGTCGTTTTTATCGGTTGCTAATGTTAATGTTGATTTCTGTTTATTGCTGCAGTTTGACCACATTTTATTGCGCGGGTGTTTTTGTTTTTGTGATCCGCAGACCAAAGCAGCAGGCCAAAATGGCGGAGTACTGCCGATCGATATTCGGAGACGCATTACTGACCGATCCCCTGGAGAAATATCCCGTAAGTGCTTCACATACTTTAGGGTTAGTCCTAGTTTGGTTCTGGTTTATTCCTGGTTTGGTCCTGGTTTAGTCCTGGTTTGTCTGGTTTATTTTTGTTTCCATCTTGGTTTGGTCCTGGTTTACAATAGTTCTGTTTTTTTCATGGTTTAGTCTTGGTTTGGTTCCGGTTTAATCTCAGTTTGGTCCTGGTTTAGTTCTTGTTTAGTCCTGTTTTAGTCCTGGTTTGGTTCTGGTTTTGTCCTGGTTTAGTGCTGGTTTAGTTCTAGTTTAGTCCTGGTTTACACCTGGTTTGGTTCTGCTTTGGTGTTGGTTTAGTCCTGGTTTAGTTCTAGTTTAGTCCTGCTTTAGTCCTAATTTGGTCCTGGCTTTGTCTGGTTTGGTTCTGCTTTGGTGTTGGTTTAGTCCTGGTTTAGTTCTAGTTTAGTCCTGGCTTGGTCCTGCTTTAGTCCTGGTTAAGTCTTGGTCAGGTCTGGCGTAGTTCTGGTTTATTCCTTATTTAATCCTGAATTAGTCCTAGTTTGATCCTGGTTTAGTCCTAGCTTGGTTAAGTCCTGGTTAGGTCCTAGTTTAGTCCTAGTTTCATCCTGACTTCGTCCTGGTTTAGTCCTGATTTGTTCCTGATTTAGTCCTGGTTTGGTTCTGATTTGGTGTGGTCCTAGTTTAGTTCTCGTTTCATCCTGATTTGTTCCTGATTTACTCCTGGTTTAGTCCTGGTTTAGTCCTGGTTTGTTCTTGATTTAGTCCTGGTTTAGTCCTGGTTTAGTCCTGATTTGTTCCCGATTCAGTCTTGGTTCAGTCCTGATTTGTTCTAGATTTAGTCCCGGTCGAGTGTCAAAGTCCCCGAGAGTTACTGCTGCCATTTCATATGTAACTCATTCATTCAGTTACTTAAATATTCATTCGTTTTCACTTCCTGTCAACATTTTGAAGACGTTTTCCTCTTTCAAAATCTATCATATTTCCTTGTATATTGTTAATCGCTATGGTAACGGCCCTAATTCTCTTCATTCTGAAACCCATGAATACAAAGCTTCTGTTATCAGATATGACAGGTGTGTAAAATTGTATATTTTTCTTGTCTTTCCACTTCGGTTTTTGAGTGCCTTTGTATACATTGTGTCTCCATGGTAACTGCTGAACATTCCATCATAAACATACAGGCACAACTCCCCGGCACGATATCAGTGCAACATATATAGTCAAAACTAGTCAAATGCAGGTTCTGAATTCAATATTTTAAGAGACGTTCTACATTTCCGCAGTGTTTAAAGGGATTCCTATGCCTTTCTTTTCTTTCTATCGCCCATTAGACTCGGTTACGTTTTGCTGCTTTGCCCTGGGTCCTGACAGAATGGGTTGTAAATAGATTCTTCTTTCTGTCACTCCGGGCGCTAAAACTCTCTCCATCCCTTCATCCTTCTCTCTCTTTTCAATCACTCGCTCGCATACCTGTGGCTATTTACGTGCAGAGGAAACCAACTATTAACAATCACGTCTTACGATCGATTTTATTCTTTCCTATCACAGCCGAGGCATCAAACTGCAGATATATACGATTACAGGCAATGTACCTGGTTTTTACTGTCTCAAAAAGAGAAAAATAAAAAGAAATTCAAGTGTTTTTTGCAACTTTCAAGGACCAGAGTGGAGTTTTGCACTCACAATAATGTCTGTTGGATAAGAAGTACTCCATTTTGTTGTAAAAGTAGAGAAAAACTGTAAAAACTACCAAAATAAAAGTATTAAAGTACTTGCTTAAACATGTACTTAAATAGCAAAAAGTAAAAGTACAGACAGGGATGCAAAAAAAAAAAATTCAAGTGTTACATGAAAAAAACACCAAAATAAAAGTATTAAAGTACTTGTTTAAACATGTACTTAAATAGCAAAAAGTAAAAGTATTTCACATGGATTTTGAGATCTAATAAAGCTTCAAGCTTCCTCAAACTATAACCTTGATAAAAAAAGAATACAAAATACATTCAAAAAATTCAAAAGCCATGACTGAAAGAACGAGATCGCGGATACAAGCGGTTGAAATGAGTTTCCTCCACAGGGTGGCTGGGCGCTCCCTTAGAGACAGGGTGAGGAGCTCAGTCACACGGGAGGAGCTCGGAGTAGAGCCGCTGCTCCTCCACATCAAGAGGAGCAGCTGAGGTAGCTCGGGCATCTGGTCCGAATCTGGTTATATCTACATATATACATATACATATACAGATACAGATACACATACATACACATATACAGATACATATACGTATACGTATACATATACACATACAGATACAGATACATATACAAATACATATACATAAATACATACATATACACATACACATACATATACACATACAGATATAGATACATATACTTATAGACATACAGATACACATACATACACACATACATATACAGATACACATACATATACACATACATATACATAAACACATACTTATACACATACAGATACACACACATAGCATATACATACACATACACATACATATACACATACATATACACATACATATACACATACATATACATATACACATACATATACATATACACATACATATACATATACACATGCATATACATATACAGATACATATACACCTCTATTTCAGATTTCTTTTTCTTTCCTTTTTCTTCTTTGTTTGTGAATGGCCCAAATTCTATTCATAACAAACCTTGGGGGTTTCAAAGTTAAGATAGCAAACAGAGAATACACTTACACACAATAGATATAATCACAATAACGATAACAACAAGAGCAGCCAGAACAATAACTATATAACATTATCAACCCAACTCCCCCCCACTACTAAACATTTATTCTAAAAATGTATAAAAAAAAAGTGTCCATTTTAAAATCTGGAACAGTACAGTACCTCAGATGTATTCTTAAGTACAGTACTTTACTACTTTTGACCTTTGTATTCAGGGCTTTTAAATGGACTTGTTGTCTAATGCTGTAACCTGAACACGTAGCTTTTCTTGGCACGCTCCTTCTATCTGGCCATCTTCTGTCTCCGCTGTTGCCATGGCGACGGTCAAAAGCTTTCTCACTGGTCCTTTGTGGTCAAACTCCTCTTTTGTTTTTTTGATTTGTGTTTTGTTTTTTTTTTCCTTTCCCCAAAGACGTTCATCTGTCTCTGCGCGTAACACTGATGCAAGCCCTGCACTGCAAAAACTCACTTCCACGATTCGATTTCAGCTCGTGTCGCCTCGTTATATTTGCTTAAAGCTCCTGTTCCACCTTGTGATGTCATGAAGTGGTAGTTTTTGAGACGAATATGCAGAGTTTATATGAATGAAACAAAATACAACTTCAGGTTTGTGATGAGGAATTCTAACATAGATCAGAACACAGTGTAATATGGTCCCTTTAAGGCATATTTTTGTGTCCTTGGGCAAGACATTTCGCTTATCCTTTAATGTTCAGAACAAAGAGACTAAAACATATTCCCCTCTGCTGGCAGTTGTCATTGCCTTCACTTTTCTTACTTATTACATTTGGACTTGGCAATGCCCTTTCTTTTCTTTCCCCCCACAGATTTGAAGTCAAAACAAAAAAGAAAAACAAACTATAAAGAAATAAATTCAAATTTAATTAAGTAAAAAAAAAAAAGTGTTTTAACAAAGGCTCAAATTAAATAAATCATTAACAAAAAGATGCCTCAACTGGAGTAACTTCAATCAAATGGAACAAAATAAAAACTAACTCAACCAGACAGGACAGTTTTAACGCACAATAGCGAGGAATTACATTAAATAATTAACTAAAATTTAATTAAAATAACTAAAGGGCAAATAAATAAAACCTTAAACAAACTAACTTGGCGTCGATGGTCTCTGCCAAAGGTAACTCAAAAAAAAAATGTAAATAATAATTCAGATTTATATAAAGTAAAATGTGTGCACCCAACATGAGAAAATATAGTTTAAATAAAGGATTTGGATTAAACTTTGGGCTGTAATTAACTTCAATGAAAAATGAAACAAAACTAACAGTGGAATGAAGGCAAAGGACGACCACAAACTGCTCGTCTCTCCTCTCGTCTCTCCACATGTCTCTCCTCTCGTCTCTCTTCTTTTCTCTCCTCTTCTCTTTCCTCTCATCTTCTTTTCTCCTCTCGTCTTTTCCTCTTGTCTCTCCTCTTTTCTCTTCTCTTTTCACTCCTCTCATCCCTCCTTTTGTCTCTCCTATTCTTGTCTCTCCTCTTTTCCTTCCTCCTCTCGTCTCTCCTCTCGTTTTTCTCGTCTTCTCTCTCCTCCTCTTTCCTCTTGTCTCTCCTCCCGTCCTTTCTCCTGTCTCTTGTCTGTCTCTCCTCTTGTCTCTCCTCCTCTCTCCTCTTATCTTTTCCTCTTCTTTCTCTTCTCGTCTCTCCTTTTCTCTCTTCTCTTTTCTCTCCTCTCATCCCTCCTTTTGTCTCTCCTATTCTTGTCTCTCCTCCTGTGTCTCCTCTTGTCTTTCCTCCTTTTGTCTCTTCTTCTTTCTCCTCCTCTCTCCTCTCGTCCACTTCTCTTGTCTCTCCTCTCATCTCTCCTCTTGTCTCTTCTCTCCCCTTTTGCCTCTCCTTTCCTCTCTCCTCTTGTCTCTCCTCTCGTCTTCTCTCGTCTTCTCTTGTCTCTCCTCTCATCTCTCCTCTTGTCTCTTCTTCTTTCTCCTCCTCTCTCCTCTCGTCCTCTCCTCTTGTCCTCTCATCTTGTCTCTCCTCGTTTCTCTCCTCTTGTCTCTTCTTCTCTCTCCTTTTGTCTCTCCTCTTGTCTCTCCTCTCGTCTTCTCCTCTCCTCTTCTCCTCTCGTCTTCTCTTGTCTCTCCTCTCGTCTCTCCTCTCGTCCTCTCCTCTTGTCTCTCCTCGTTTCTCTCCTCTTGTCTCTTCTTCTCTCTCCTTTTGTCTCTCCTCGCTTCTCTCCTCTTGTCTCTCTCCTCTCGTCTTCTCCTCTCGTCTTCCCCTCTTGTCTCTCCTCCCGTCCTTCCTCCTGTCTCTCCTCCAGAGAAAATCCTTACTCTGATAATCCTTCACTGTCAGCGCTGTCACAAATCTGTAATTCTCTGCGGGGAGTGTCTTTCGGCAGCAAGCGGGGTTAGAGGGCTCCCTGCATGAGTGCGATAGCTCTGAGGAAGAGGAGGAAGAGGAGGAAGAGGAGGAGGGCTTGGAGAGCGCTAGAACCCAGAGGGACACACATGCAGCGTCCCCGGTGGTCAAAGCGAAATAAAAAATGCAAAATCATCTCGGCGTGTGGGGCGTGTGGCGTGCTTTGATGCGGTTCACAGTGTCTGACAAGTGTCTGCATTAGTCCCACTGGGAACAAGATCCTGTCTGGTGAAAATGAGGTGAATTCAGAACATCTTATATGATCTGTTCTATTTATTTACTTATGTTTAGAATATAGGCTCTAAACACACTTACGTCACAAACCAGGAAGACGTTTGGACACATGAGATGACAACTTATAGTGTAGCTCCTCATACTTGGGTTCAACAACATCTAGGTGAAGAAAACTGGACCATTTTGTCCTTGATTTTGTTGACCCAATCCCCTGAACAGTTGTTGAAGTTGTTGTTACATGTTTCTAAACGTCTTCCTGGTGTGTGACATAAGCGTGAATAGAGCCTTTTGTGCTGCTGCTTTAAATCTGGTTTAAACCTGGTTTTCATGATAATTAATGTGATCCTTGGGTTGCCAGATTTCACAGATAAACCCACACTAATGCTAACAACAATTGACAGCGCACTTCCTGTTCCTCAGACAATAAGATGCTTAATAATTAGATTCAGACACCACGCAGCGCTCTCAAATGAACCAAAGATGCTGCTTTTACAATATATCTGCAAGGACAAATTCAGTGAACCAAAACATCGTGTACAAACACTTCAATCCTTAGTTTTTAAAACACATTATGCATTCTTTCTTCTTTAATTACCCTTTAAAATGTCTTTGGTCACCTTGGAATAAATATCTCACATTTACTAACTGAAAATGCTTTTCTAAAAATGTATTTATGAATAATAAATGTATAAACCTCACCTTCGTGTCCAATGAGGAATGTAGGTATTAGAGCTCCCCCTGCTGCCAGCAACAGGAACTAACATTTAGAAAGCAAACAACTGAAGTCCTAACAGAGCCACGTGTTCACTGTGAACACAATCTGACAGCAGAACGAGTGCAGTGATGCAGTTGTGTTTTGTTTCTTTCACATGTTTAACACACAAACCCTGCGTATTTAGACTGAGTTGTTCTCGCCATCTGAAAACACTCTGTTCCACCTTGTGATGTCATGTGGTAACTCAGGGAGTGTTTAAACTCCATACACCTTCATTTGAATCATTTTTAGAATGTCTGTTGATTATTTTAGAAGAAAAACCAACGACAGAGTTGTACTTACTGATAGCGGAGGACTGATATCTGTGAAAATAGTCCCTCAAAACGATTCATGCAGCGCAAGGTTAGTTTTATTTTTTAATTTTTTCTATTGACACAGACATGGACAGTCTGGGGTAATAATAGATTTACCTTGGGTGCTTTGTGGAGTGGGTAAGACTGTTTTAGTGTCAGGCTAACTATGACCATTGACATGCACTAGCCTAGCACCAGCGACCTCTGCAAATACAAGGACTGGATGGATTGTTTTAAAAAGTGACTCCACACGTCTACAACACTCTGGCTCATTTAGACGTTTAAGCTAAGGTGAATGAAACAAAACACACAAAAAAGTAAAAAAAATGGTTAAAAGCTCAAAACAATGATCCAGTCTCACACTAAATATATTCCCTGATCGTTTGTATTTTCCAGTAGAACTCGGTGCTGAAAAGTGCTTTAGATTTTCTGATTCTCGTAATAAGCGAGAGGCTCTGTGCAAAGTGAATGAGCTCGGAGTCCAGAGACACACACAGTCATACACACACTGTCACACTCAACACACACCGTCACACACAGCATCACACTCAACACACACATAATACACAGAGATTGGATCCAGCTAAGACGCCACCGTAAATAATAAGGATTACATTTATACTGAGCCAACGCCATTCAGCTGTCAGTCACCTTCACATACTTAACCTTGGGATTCTATTGGGCTGGAGATAAAGGGATAGACACTAGGAGTTGGTAGTTCAATCCCCGCTAATAGCAAGGCATACTGATGTTGTGTCCTTGGGCAAGAGGCTTACAGCGACTTGCAGTCCAGTAAAATAACGACTTAACCCCATAACTGTATTGTGTTAAGAGTAAAAAGATAAAGACTGAGAGTTGGTAGTTCAATCTCTGCTACTAGCAAGGCATACTGATGTTGTGTCATTTGGCAAGATAGCTGTCAATCACCTTCAGCTTCTTCCGATGTTGTGTCCATGGGCAAGAGGCATATAGCAACTTGCAGTCCAGTAGGATGACGACTTAACCTTATGACTGTATTGTATTGAGAGTAAAGGAGATGGTAGTTCAATTCCTGCTACTAGCAAGGCATACTGATGTGGTGTCCTTTGGCAAGACAACTGTTAGCCATATTGAACAAGATTTAACCTTGTGACAGAGTTGTGTATGACATAAATAAATAAATATCTAGAACCAGTGAGTTGGTAGTTCAATTTCTGCTACTAGCAATGGATACTGGTGTTGTGTCAGTGGGCAAGACATTTAAAAAAAACATATTTAGGAAGAAGATTATGTAAAAAGAGGTGCTAAATGTCTGTGCTCAGATGACTGGAAGTTGGTAGTTTAATCCCTGCCACATTGTAGACTATTGTTGTGTTTTCTGGCAAGGCACTTTAACTACTGTCAGCCACTTAGTTAAACAAGACTTTTAAAACGAAACCCTCAGCTCAATTGGCAAGACACTTCAAACTATTGTCCGTCATTACTGTCCTTAAAAGAAAAACTAGGAACATTTTGCGCACTAGCCTTACTGTAGTTGTGTCCTTGAGCAAGACACTTTATTCACCTTGAGGCAGCGTCTACAAAACTTGACTAATGAAATAGCACACTCTGAGCATTTTTATTCCTCTCAAACTTAAATTGCTTACAAATTAGAAGCCTATAAACATGTTTTGCTTGTTTGTTGCGCAGGCCTTCATCAGGGCGTTCATTATGCTAACGAAGCCCCCTCTGCCAAAACATCCGAATTATAGCAGCAGAGAGGCAGCCGTGCACAAATAAAGCTTTTACTCCAATTTGTGTCGTCTCATACCAGCCTAGTTTGACACCGTGGACTCACGAATACTGGTACTTTTACACATCTGACCTGGGCTGTAATTATGTACACTTTTAAAACAGAACGCGGAGTTAAAGCGCTCATATTATGCAGTTTTCGGAGTTGTTTCCTCATCAAAAACAGACCTGGACTTTTGTTTTGTTTCATTCACACAAACTGCGAATGAAACTACTTTGCTCTCCTTGTGATGTCATTTGGTACTACAGGAAGTGCTCCACTTTGTTTTTAAACTCCAAATGTGTTTAAAAGAATCATTTGGATAATTTCAGCCCTGGAATTGGCGATCTTTACTAAACAAAAGTTAAAAAGTAGCTGTTAACTTGAAAACTACAGCTTCATGACATCACAAGGTGGAACAGAGCGTTATCGTCTAATTTTTCAGACCAGGTGTTTGTTTTCATACCCGACAGTTTCTTCCTCAGAGTGGTCACGTGATTTATTCAGGTTTTGCAGTCCGACTCCCTCAGGACTGTATCCCAGGTGTGCGAGAGTATAAAAGTCCCCTCGTCCCCATTTCTGTATTTCGATTTCCTCTTCGTCCTCTGTTCCAATGATGTTTGCTCCGTCAAAACCTGTATAAATCGGCTGACCGGACGCGCCGCAGCAACATCACGTGATCGCTCTGAGGAAGAACCGCAGGGAGCTGTCGAAACTATCGCCTATGAAAACAAACACTTAGTCTGAAAAAGTAACATAAATTATTGGAAGCCCCTACCCCGAAACACAACTGCAGGCATGTTTTTGAGAAGGAAACAAAATTATAACACGTTTTAAAGCTCACAAGACTCAATTTTGCGTAATATAAGACCTTAAAAGAGTTTGCGTAATCTACCCTCTAACATATAAGTTAGATGGTCAGAAGAACACTGTTATTATTGCAACTGCTTCTACTGCAGTAATAATAATAATGCCAAGGCTGCCAATCTTAATACAAAATACACAAAGTAAGCGACTTCACAGGGTATAATTGTGGTCAGTGTATAGATGGAAGTACTGCATTCAAATGAAACAGTAACTTGTGACTGCAAAGTGCCTGAGTCAATATTAAACCAGCAGCCTGTGGGGAAAACAGGCCAAGGCAAGGTTCACCGCATAAAGTTCGCAAGGTGGAATAATTTTACTGCAGTTATTTACATATTCGTTAGATACCGATGCCGTAAAACCCTCTTTTTTATCTCCTAATCTGGAATCCGCTTGTGTAAATGTGGACTTGAGTTAGCGGCGCCGTTGACTCTCTCTATCATGCATTATTAATAGGCCTAAACAGTATGATCCAAAAGCAGTGAGCCCCATAAATAAACCAGCACAGTGCCTATCTCCCCCCTCCCCAGGGACCAGCGAGCCTGTATTTAACACCAGCCGGTCCCAGGAGAAGGCTGTTTCACTCCTGGATGTGTAGACTGTAGCTCTTTGTAGTATACACTTTGTAGACTGGGTTTGGTCCTGGTTCAGATCTGGGTCACAGACGGTTCAGTTTCGTGTTAACCCGCTCGTGCGCGTCATCAAATCTTCATTTATTTAGACGTAAAGGTGCGCTGTGGAACTTTTTTGTCTCCATGGAGATGTTTTGATGCTTTATTTTGTCTGGAGTGTGGCATTAAACGCGTCCATCTTGCATTTACAACAACAACATGAGCTTTTATTGACGTAAAAACTTCTGGAAGTTAGTCCTGGGGTGTCACCCGCTGTTTCCATAGAGATAAGTAAGTGTAATCCCATACTGTGGAACATTCCAGACAACTAGAAAAGCTGGTGATGGACCCTGTACCAGAAAAGTTACAGAGTGCACCTTCAGAGATTTTTTTTTTTTTTTTTTTTTTTTTTGGT
>KN519056.1:0-11728 GCA_000787155.1 Scartelaos histophorus
AAAATAAAATAAATAAATAATAAAATATAATCCAAACATGAGAAAAATAAGAAAAATAAGAAAAATTTAAATGCAAGATCTCACATAAATCTACTTGTAGATTTGTACTTAGCCTCATTTGCTAATTCTCACCCTCTAGCTTAACCACATGTGCACTTCCTGGTTTATAATTAGTGTCAGTGAGGGCCATTGATTTGCCCTATACCCCTGGCTTAAGCACTGCCCCTCTCTGCAGGCCTGTACCTCGGGCTGTGGACTGTCATGGCTTCGCCCTTTGACCCCGGTGCGTACGAGACTGACACGGGCGTAATCCAACCTGCATTTGTACACAGATATGTTTGCGTGGCCCCGTGCTTCGTCTCTCCTCGCGTCGTCAGACAGGAATAGCGGCGCAGCTGACCTCATGTGGAAGCTGCCAGGTCGATTTACCTCAGCACTGCATCATCCCCTGAATCTGAATGCGATGAAGACCTGCGAGGGGCTACGCTTAAACTGGCACCACGTGGAGACGGATCCACTGGTCATTTCATTATTCTGCTGTGGCTGTCTCGTTTCAGGTCGGGAGGTGTTTAGTACCGAGCTAAATACTTGTACCATTTTATTTCAGTATTGCCTTGCGAAAACTAAAATCCAGCCAAGTTCAGATAACTTGAATTAAGAAAGTTTTATTATGATTTGGGTAAATTTCACTTGACAAGTAAAAAGATCTACCAACGGAATAAGACTTTTTGCAGTTAAAATATGAAAATACATCTTGCTACACTGAAGATAAGAAAAACAACTCTTTGCACTAAAAAAATAAACCAAGTCAAATGCTGCTTGAATTAAGAAAAACACACTTCAGAAGATCATTTTACATTTTACAAGTTGAATCTAGTCAAGTAAAGTAAAATGTTCTTAATTGAAGTTATTTTAACTTAGATGCTAATAATGCTTTTTGCAGTTTGTATACTTTCCATTGGTTTATTTTTTTCACCATGTATTTGCTTATGTCCTTGTTCATTGTTGTGACCCGTGTTTGTATGAATTGTGTTATCACGGACTATCAGTGACCTCTGAAATTTAATAAAAAGTTTATGTTGAAGAAGTTATCAGAAAAAGAAAATCTTTTAAACTTTTTTTAAAATAAAAAAAATCTTGTTTTTTCCCCTCACGTTATAAATCAAGTACTAGTTTTGAAAACCAAAAATGTTTCACGTTGCTAAAAGTCTGTGCCTTCAAAATAAATTATATAACTTTTCTGAGGAAGAGTCTGCCCGCGCTCGTCACCATGGAAATGTTGTTTTGCATGGAATTGTCCACAATATGGCATTAAACTTATCCAATCTCCATGAAGACAAGCAGGAAGTGTTACAAGATCTGTGGGGAGGTGATGAAGAAATAAAAAGACAACTGACTAAATCCAAGATAGTTGCGTTAAAGGTTTTCTGTTACACACCTGGAGTTGTGTTTTGTTTCATTCACATGTGTTTTAAGTTAACATCTACATCTATAGAGATCAACAATTCCAGAAATGATCCAAATGATTCTAGTGTATGGGCTTTAGAATCACAGTGGAGCACATCTGTATTATCAGATGACCTCACAAGGTGGAAAAAAAGTTTTAAGTTTGAGGCAAGAACTCAGAGTTTGTGCTTTAAACATGTGTGAATGAAACAAAACACAAATCCAGGTATGTAATAGAAAACCTTTAATGTTTTTCTTTTATACTTGGATCTTAGATCCAGGTATATTTGTGATGAAAAAACACCACTATAACATAGATTTGCAATAGTAGAAGTGCAAAAGAGACTGTGGCTAAACTGTGGAACACTCCAGACAAAGCAATAACATCTCCATCTAATGCAAACATTTAAAAAGTTTTGGATCCAAATCATTTTTATTCACATTGCTATTCAGACTTTGCAGAAGTTTATTCTCATTTCCCGTACATTCTCCCACGGAAAGTGAAGCCAGCAGAAGGACAGAGAGGGTCCAAAGACATGTGGCTCGCTGGAGGTCAGAGCGAAACGTGTCAGCAGTGACAAATTGTCATCTTTGACGGTGAAAATAAAGGCAAATGGAGTCGGGAAAGTAGCACAGAGAAGGCCGAGGGCTGAGACGACACTGGGAGAGAGAGAGAGAAGAGAGAAGGAGGACAGGAGTCAAACTGAAAGACGTCCACTGTCCGACCCTGTGAAACCTTCTGTAACTGCCTTATTATGGACTCGGGCAAAAGATGCATACAGTGGACTTGCAGTACAATAGAGTGCAGTTTCTATATTGTGCAAAATGAGCTTTAAGTCGTCTAAAAATATCAAAAATATACCTGGAGTTGCTCAAAATGCTCTGTTCCACCCCGTGATGTCATGAAGTTTTCAAGTTAACAGCTCCTTTTAGCTTTAGTTCAGTAGATTGTCAGTGCAGTGGAGTTTAAAAACACGGTGGAGAACGTCCTTCCACAACTTCCACAACTCCAGATTTTTGTTTCTGATGAGGAAACAACATTATAACATGGAGCGAAAATAGTGTAATATGGATGTAGTATTATTTTCGTAACCTGTATGGAGCAGGAACCTTTTTGGAGGAGAGTTGTTGACCTGCTCGTCTCCATGGAGATGTTTTGCCTCATCTGGAATGTTCCACAGTGGCATTACACATCTCAAGCAAGTGACCCCACCCAGCCAAGTTACAAGTCAGATCTATGGAGAATGCATGTTTTTTTAAAGTTTTTAAAAGCACAGTAACTGAATAAATGCAAGACAGTAGTTCTATTGGTGCAAAGGTTGACGGTTCGAATCTCGCTCTCGACATAAACATTGTTGGTTGAGCATTCGGATAAACTGACCCACAGATGATTGTCGTGTCCTTTGGCGATCCTTGGGCAAGACACTTCCACTTTCAGAGCCTTCAAAGTGGAAAAACACTACATAAAAAAACATTTGACCATTTCTAGGAATAAAACTTTCATTCTATATGTGTGCAGAGAAACAAGATAAAAAACAGTTTTCTTGAGTAATTCCTCAATGTAGCAGTTTTCAAAATAGCCCAAGTATATTTCAATGACAATAAGTGACACGTATGAAGATTGCTACACATGTCGGCAAAACGTGGCGTGTACACAGGGACTTGTTCGTCGTTGGGACAGATTTGCAGAATGGTTTTTGAGCCCAGAGGCGCTCCGTTGACATTGCACCGCTCCGCCACCGGGGACCCCTCTCTCGGCACTATCCAGTTTTTTCCGCGTTATTTTCAATTGGAAAGAACAACTCGGGACCGGCATATTTTTAGTCCTCAATACGGCAGGTGTTTAAGTGACAAACAGCCTATCTTCTCCGGGTCCGCACGGCTTCAAAACAACCGATGATGCTAGCAGCTGTGAAAATAGCTAGCCAAACTGATATGTAATATAATACCTAGCGAGACGGCGAGTGCTTTTCCAGACTCTATTAAATGAATGGACGATGAAATGTTGCTAACCAGTCATGGGTGATTTTTATTTCTTTATTTTTCTACGCTTGGCTAGTTCAGCAAAAAGCAAAAATGATGCATGACACGTTGATGGATGGCGATAATAAAAAGGTTTGTGTAATAGGGCATCGAGGCATTCAAATGTTCCCAGGTAACCTACATAGCGTTGCCTTATAAATATATGTGTCAGCTTTGCTTGGTCTGCAGGCTTTAGTGGTATGGATGAACAGTGGGGTTCTCATTAGGTACGTACCGGTGCCGAGTCCATAAACCACAAGCTAAGGCGTTTTTCTATAGTATAACGTATTATGAGTTTACTAATGCGGAGGCTCTCTTAATCTTCATTTTTTTTCATAATCTTTATATTATGTTGTAGTGGTATATTTGTATCCACGACCACCTGCTGGTTTTATGTATGTGTGATGTTTTTTAGCCTGGAATGTTCCATAATGTGACAGTAAATGTATTATAATATGTCTTGTATTGTCTCTGCACAATATGGCATCTAGTATAATGTATTATGAGTTTATTAATCTCACTTCCTACTTTATTCTTTTTCATAATGCTTGTATTATATACAAGCAATACAATACAATACAATACATATATGTTATATACAATAATATACCAAAAATACATATTCAGATACTAATTTTGAGTAACTGTATTCTGGTACAAATGCTTTTTCTTTTGATGGTACTTAAAAATCAAAGAAATCGACTACATGGAAACACTTGAAGACACAGTTTTATCTTTGAACTGCGCGTTTCAGTAAGAAAAAATTAAAACAGCTCTTGCAGTGCACGCGCATGTAAATTTTCCTTCTCTAATTAGGTTTAAATTAATACATTCAATTAATTAGAACTAACAGTGCCACAAAAATAAAGCTGCGTGTTTTTTTTCTCTGTAATGTAATGCAACTCAGTGTATTCCGAGTATTCAGAATGCAGTACTCTGGTTGCTCCATGGAACAGAATACAAAGGAGTAATTCAATTTGTCAACTGGACGTTTTTCCAGTTGACAAATTGAATTTCTTCTTTTCCATGGATTCTACCTGGACGACTGAGGGATTCTACACACATCTTAAATATACTTATACTACAGTATTCTCCCCATTACTGGTTTTATATTTGTCCATCACCACGTGCTGCTCTTGTGTATGTCTGATGTTTCTTAGCCTGGAATGCTCAACAGTGTGACATTACACATATGTGACTTCTATTTATTCCATTGGAGGTGTCACTTTCTTGTTTCCATGGCGATACATTGCATAAATACTGTGGAACATTCCATGCAACGCAATAACACCTCTATGGAGAAGGTTTCAGACTCTACGCCAAAAAACATAAACTGTGCATGTTTATATTGAGTCTAAATACATAATACATAAGATAATAAGTCTAAACCAAAGGAAATAAACCAGGACGAGAGTTCAAACAAGGACTGAGAACTAATAAACCAGTTCTGTACTAACTTCAACTAAAATGGGTCTAACTTACACTACTAAACCAGGTCAGAACCAAGAATAAAGCAGGTCCAGACTGTCTAGACCATTTGACAAATTCAGTTGCGGAAAAAAAAAGACTAAACTCCAACCAGGATTAGACAAGGTATAAAACTGTGGTGCATTCATAGTCCTGGTTGGGTCTTAGTTTAACCCTGACATAGACTTGGTTTGGCCTTGATCTATTCCTGGTTTAATTTTAGTCCCAATTTTGATATGGTATTTGAAAGCATGAACAGACTCTTGTCCAAAACCAGAACAAAACCAGGACTAAAACCAGTTCTCTTGAGTCCTGACCACGTAACTGCATTGAGGTAGTAAGTGGATTGCCTATGGACTGCTGCACTCAATATTACAATACAGCTGGAGAACACTTAGTCCTGCAGAGGGTACGTCCGTGTGAGGTGAAGGTTAGCCGAAAGGTCAGCCCGAGTATCTTAAAGACTTCCTTGTACCCATCTTCTAGTGTATTGCTGTCTTTTCACAACCAGAAATCAATAGCGCCTCTGCAACAAAGAAAAATTAAGCTGTGCAGTTCCTGTCTTGCGCTTCACTGACAGGAAAATATATTAGAAACAACAGCTGAATATAGCAGTGTAATTTGACAGACAAAGTATCTCTAAAGCTAAAATATTTATTATGATGTTTGCTATTACTATTAATCAACCCTACTTTGGCCTAATGTTCTCATTTACATAAACAGGTGGTGGGGAAATGATATGGGCCAGTGGTGCACGGGGGTCTTGAGAGAATAAGGAGTTCACAGATCATTTGGGCTAAAATGTAAAATGTATGCAACTATAGGCTTTAGCATAATCCCTAATGGTCCTATATTATGCAAAATTGACCCTTGTGAGCTTTAAACCATGTTAGAATGTTGTTTCCTCCTCAAAAACAGACCTGGAGTTGTGTTTTGTTCCATTTGTGCATGTTTGTGTAGCCTGTTTAGGATCTCCCAAGTTCAAAATGATCTGTTCCACCTTGTGATGTCATGCAGTGGTTGTTTTTTGGAGTTACAGCTACTATCTTTTTACTTTAGTTCAGCAGACACTAGAAATTCCTTGGCTGAAATCATCTAGTGAAGCTTTATGGAGTTTAAAAGCACAATGTAGCACTTCCTGTATTACCACATGACATCACAAAGTGGAACAGAGTGTTTGCGTCTTATACAATTGATATAATAAGGCTTAAGTTCTAATACAATGAAAATATATAACATAAGATTAGATAAAATAGAACTTTAAAGCCCCCACAAGGCTGATGGCTGATGATACCCAGGGCGTGCACGTTAGCATGCTAGTTTTTTTTTTTTATTTCTCCCGACAGCAGAACTTTACTCTGCTCTCTGAAAGTTGTGAAAAGGGCTTGTAAACTCTTCGCAGCGAATAATTAGAATGGAAAAGTCTCGGAAAATGTGGGACAGGCCTAATCCAGGCTCAGAACTGCTCTTTTTAGCTGCGCGTACTGAAAGTTTTTTATTCTGCACTCTTCTGTTTTATGTGAATTTTATGATGACTTTTTGAGTTTTGATTTGCTTGTATAGTGATTTTGAGTGATTTCTTATTCTGTAAAGCGCTTTGAATTACTTTGTGTACGAATTGTGCTATAGAAATGCCTTGGAATGTGAATAAGAAATAACCACTGCAGATGATTTAATATGAGATAGTTGTTTTTTGCAATTTGTAAGACAGTAAAAATGTAAAAATCAAGTAAAAAACCTGTAATGTAGATTTGTTGGCAGGGGCGGCACCAAACATTTTTGATTGGAAGAGCTACACGGGGGCTAAGTTCTTCAATGGGGAAGCAAATATGTTAATTTAGAGGCGTTAATGTAATATAAAATTATATTGTAGTCTAAATTGTAGTCTAAATTGTTTGCTTTTTGAATAATCTTAGTCGAGATTGAAAGTGTTAATGAAAAGAGCTGGAAAACATCTTTGCAGGAGTTTTGGGGGGAGCATTGTCCATTCTAGGGGAAGCTTAGCGCCCCCTTAAGCCCCCCTCCTGCCGCTGCCCCTGTTTGTTCGTATGATTTTTTTACTCATTTCGCGGGTTCAATTCTCGTGCAGCGCTTTGTCCTCGAAAGTGTTTATTCGCAGTTTGTCCTCTAGCTCTGCGTTCAAAGCCCTTTAAATAGTCCAAGCTAAACACAGCCACCATGAGGACGCCAGGACCTTGCAAACTGTAAAGGAACTAGATATTTTTATACATTTTTTTACCCAGATAACAGCCCGGCGCGCACATCGTATCACTATTATTTCCCATCTGAATTTACTCCAAGGCCATTGACCCTATAAGACTTTTCATGCAACCGGACATATTTCTATAGCGCTCTTGTAATTGGATGTGTTCAGTCATTTTGCATGCTATATGGTCTTCCTTTGAAGTCGGAATTAACTCCCAACATCTGTCCAACACAAGAATCTGTACCATCTATTAGCAAGGTCAAAACGCTTCCTTGATCAGTTGTAAAGCTATTTTTATCCGCAACCCATTTTCCATAGAATCTTAATGAAGCTGCGTAATTTGGTTCAGATAGAGACGGGTTTCCGAGTGGGTTTTAAGAAGATGATGTAAGGTAGATATTTAGCATCACAAGAAGGAAGACTAATTACGGCCTAACGTTGGAAAACACGCTCAAATAACTCAAAATGAGATCATAAGTAGTATTAAAGGAATGTTAAAGTGCACTGTGGAGGGTCATGGGAATGTTACATAATCGTATCTGTTGCCATGGAGATAGGTGAAGCCAAGGTGAGCAATAAAGACATGTATTTTAATTCAAACTCATGTTATTGTATATGGATTACTTTGAAATATGTTGTTTGCTGTTTGGGAGATTTTTACTCCATTGACCTTCTAAATACTCAGTCGCCACTTTCACGCAGACAATACGGATGAAGTGTCTTGCTCAAAGACACAATGACAGTAGTATGATTTTATGGATTACTTTGAAATATGTTGTCGACTGTTTGGGAGATTTTTACTCCATTGACCTTCTAAATACTCAATCGCCACTTTCACACAGACAATACAGATGAAGTGTCTTGCTCAAGGACACAATGACAGTAGTATTAGATAGTATGAGGTCTTATTTTATGCCAAATTGACTTTGAGACATGTTTTAGTGTTGTTACTTCATAAAAACATACCTGAAGTTGTGTTTTGTTTCATTCACACACGTCTGAGTAACTTTTTATCTATCTGTTCCACTTTGTGATGTCACACAGTGGTAGTTTTCAAGTGAACAAGCTACTTTTTGCCTTTCGATCAGAAGAGATCGACAATTCAAGTGGTGAAATTAACCAAATTATTCTACTTTCTGTATTGCAAATGACATCACAAGCTGGGTCAGAGTGGTTTTGTTTGAGGAAATAACTCTATGTAAGCTAAATATATAAGATTTTGTGCGTTAGACATGTGTGAATGAAGCAAAACGCAACTCTAGGAATGTTTTTGATGAAGAAAATAGAAAATAGCGTAACATAACTCCATTATAAACCAGGCCTTATTGGTTGACTCTGCCTTATATTAAATCTGGTTACATATATCTGACTATATCGGGGAATTACTGTAACTAAAAACTGCGTCTGTGTTCTGCTCTAACACTGTATTATCATTCCTAACTCGGTTTTCACAACGATTATTTGCTTCCCAGAGATCTTGGCAGCCGCGGAGGAAACAGGCGCATGCAGAGTGCTAAAAACCTGGTGATGATGAAGGCCATTGGAAAAAGGATAAGTGATTTCGCGGGTCGATCAATGGAGAAAGATCCATGCCCCCCAGTCGAGTCAATCAGACCCCCCCATGGGCCCGACACCACCGCAATATTAGCAGACGGAGAGACGGATGAGCGGAGGTGGGCGAGCGAGGTAAAAACACAGTGAGAGAGAAAGGGAGAGAGAGAGTTTAAAGTCTTGATTAACTCTGCAGACTGAGAAAATGTGGATCTTTTGTGGAAGAGCTTTGGCGTTTCATTCCTTAAGCGCTGTGCCAATAAAACTCATTGTGTTCAAATGAATTATAATAAATGTGAGCGAGCTGAGAAGAATTGATACACACACTGAGTCCATTGGTCTGGGGCTTTTATGTTGATTTGGTCGTGAGGTTATTTTTAGCTGGCACACATGGAGACTGAAAAGGATTGTGGGTCGTTTCCAGTCTGGTCCAATTTTCATTCAAAATACCCAATGGTTTGATTCTGAGTGGCTATAATGGACTAAGTATAACAGGGCGGGCCGTAGAAAGTGGACTGTAATATGCTTAAAGACGCACTATGGAACTTTTTTAGTGCAAGTTTCGGCACCATGTCTCCGTTGAGATGTTATTGATACTTCCCAGCGGATATCGTTAATTCCCTGAAGCTAACTGGAAGCACTACTCTGTTACTCCACTTCAATCTGATCTTTATTTTAACATAATCTGACAAGAAAGAGCTGACTTGGGGTGTAAGAAAAAATCGATTCAGTGATATATCATGATGCTTCATTGCACAATCCTCAAATCGATTCAAAATGGATCTGAATCGATAAAAAAAAATAATAATAATTTTTAAACAAGAATTCATGAGTTAGATTCACTTTTCTCATGATTTAAAAAATTCATACATTATATTTTATGCAATTTTGTTCTTGTGAAGGTGTAGTTGACTATTATCAGATGCAATTATTGATAAATCACAATATATCGTCCATTTTTTTTTTTTTTTAAGTATTGTGATGTATTGAATCGTGACTTGTAGCTCATGATCTATATATCGTATCATCAGACTCAAGCCCATGCACACCCCTAGTTGCAAGTGAGATGAGATTTGTGAGATTTGTGCACTTTAAAAAACATAAAATCATAGTCACAAGCTAGCTAGCATTAACCAACCATTTTTCCTTTTATTTTATTTTTTTTCCTTTTTATTTATTTATTTTTTTATTTTATTCCTTTAATTCTTTTTTGTATTTTTTTTCCAGACGTCTTTTTTTTTTAAAGATTGGATATATTAGGTCAATTTACAATTCAGATCTGTGGGGAGACAAGCCTGCTCAAACAAAAGACGGGGCTTTTAAACAGTAATACGCAATGCAAACACGTGTAAGTGAATAAATGCAAGATAGCGATGTTTAAGGTCACACTGTGAAACATTCAGAGTAATCTCTATGGAGATAAGCATGATTACATAGTGCAGCTTTAAAGTGTAACAATTAATGATTCCACATATAGAGTGAGCCCATTGTCATAAGCTACGACCATCTTGTCTGTGGCGTTTCCAAATGTTATGTCTAATGCCCTCAATCCTTGGTAATGTAACGCCATCTGCCTGTTGGTCTGCTACCAAAATGCGTTTGATTGGGCTATTAACTTTGACACAGCTGTTTGTTGGTACTTTTTAAAAACTATTTACACAAATAGCTTCAAACGCTACTCCGGCCTATTATTATTATATCAACATAGTAATTTGAAAGTGATGTTCTAACATTCAAAAGAGCTGAAAGACAGAGGCAGAAGCTATGAAGATACTGCTGCTGTGGTTTGTGCTTAAAAGTGCATGGCAGGGTGATGTAAACTGACCACAGGCTCCTGAAAATGTGTTATTTAAGCCATTTTGTATTTTTTCTTGAGTTTTCTGACCACCTTAAAACATTTTTGCTAATATGTGCGATGCATCACCATGGTAACCGCTGCAGAGTTTGCTATAGACATACATGCAAATACAGTATGTGGTCAATACAAGATTATTGCCGCTTTTTAGGTGTTTGTTTAACTAAAAAGGTGACGTTGGCTAATTCCAGCTACCTCGTGAGTGTAATTTTATGTGTGAGAGACTTGTTTAAGCGCATCACATCTGTTGTAGTTCCAACCATGTCAGCTCTTTCTGGCCAGATTGTGCTAAAATATGTCTTAATCGCAAAAACAGTACAGCTGAATCCTTAACATTGGACCACCTGGACGAATGAGGGATGACACAGTCTCTTTTAGGTAGTTATCATAAAAAAAAACCAAAGTATTTGAATTTCTGCTTTATCAAACTCTCTGCTAAGCAACATATCGCCCAAAGAGATGCACTATCAGGCGCTTGTCTCTAATGGTGTGATTGATTTGTACAGAAAAAGGCCGCATTGACTGGACCGTCTTTTTCTTGCGCCGGTGTAGATTTCAGCATTGACCTCTATCGTCATACATGTAAGTCGACCTGCTGCTCCCATTGTCCTTGTATGACCATCACGCTAATGGCCTCCAGGATGGCGGTGCCTTGACACGCCACACCCCTCTCTCTCCTCTTTTTCCCTCTATTCTTTCTCTTCCTCTCTCTCTCTCCTCCTCCCCTTCTCACTCTCAAATGTTTCTTGAATAATGTATCAATTTTACACAGAAAAAGCCAATGTTTGCATTTCTCGGTTGACACGTGCTTTCCTTCCCTTCTCCTTCCGTCTTTCTTTTCTCGCTCTGGCGTGGTGTTCTCTCTCTTCTCTTTTCTATTCATCTGTTCTTCTGTTCTGTTCTTCTTTCTCCCTTTTTATCCATCTCCCCCAATCTGTCTGTTTCTTCTGTTTCCTTTCGTTTCTTTTTTCTCTTCTCGCCAATGACTTTCTCCTCCCTCTTTTTCACCTTTGCTCTTTCGCTCTGTCCCTCTTTCATCCCCTTTCTCTCCATTTTGGGCTTTCTCTCTTCATCTTTCTCTTTCTCTTCTCTCTATCCCCACTTTTTCCCCCCTCCCACTCTCGCTTCTTTCTCCTTCTTTTTTCCCCTCGCTATATCTCTTCTTCTCTCCCTCACCCACT